>KV749168.1:0-39413 GCA_001692915.1 Glonium stellatum
TATTTGCAAGGATTGCGAAATCCATGTAATAGAGAGTATTGCGTAGCCACGCATAATGTGATACTCAGTGTGCTCCTATAACAAATCAGCTAAATCATCCCCATTTCAGACACTGAAATATTATGGAAGTCTTGGAGCCTGTTCAAGCTTATTAAAAGCAGTGGACTAGGCCCGCCTCGTATCGATATCATCAACGATGCCGCTGCTTTAATCTCGTCCAAAGACAGATATCAGTCAGATACTAATCAGTTCCAATGAGCGTTAATACACTCAGGAAGTAAGCAATCGATGGCCCGAGTGCCGAGATATTCGTTTCGCAGAACACGGACCCGGAGTTTCTTTGTTCCGGCGGCAAAGCTACTTGTCCGGCAAAACCCCCCTAATAACCTCACAGAAATCTCTCTGTTAAGCTTCCATCATCACCGCAGTGTCTGCCGCGGGATTCCCCCTGCCAAAACTATCCAATCCATTATGAGCGCTTCAACTCTCAAGTTGAGGCATGCCTGCTGCCTCTCCTCATCATTACTCTCGCGCCAGTCAATCAGACATGAATCAACCACCCGCAGGCATAAAAAAATGCAAGCACTCCCTCCTTCACCGTCCTATACCTCGAACACCACAACTTCTGCGCATATCATTTTCAACCCACCTTCTTCCACGCCAAGTGTCTACCACACTCCACTCAAGTTCTTACCTAAGAGCGACCGACGGCGGCAGCTATATGCGGCGGCAATGGCTTCGTCAACACAAACTGCTCTCTCCACCCGCACTCCCGTAATTGCTCAAACCGGCACACCTTTAAGCGTAACCTCTTTTCCACCTCCAAAGCCTTCAGCTCCTCTCCCGCCTCCCGTCCGCGCGCCGTATGAGAAGAAATATCACCTCACCGACGTTGAAATTGCTGAAATACGCTCGCTACGGTCGTCGGATCCGGATAAGTGGACGAGGGAGCGCTTGGCCGAGAAATTCGGGTGCAGTCAATTTTTTGTGAGTTTGGTGTGCAAAGCACCAGAAAAGGGCAAAATGGTGGAACGGCAGCATCAGGAAGCGAGGGAGCGGTGGGGGAGGAGAAGGAGGGAAGCGAAGGAGGACCGGAACAGGAGGAAAGATACCTGGGGGAGAGAACTGTAGATGAACAATATCGATAACGGGGGATTCGAACAAGGTCTGGGAACAGCGTAAAGTGACGAAATACGCAGAAGTGCGGTGGGAAGATCTCAGAGAACTTGCGTATGTTATTTACATTGCACTCTGTTTGTTGTGGGACGCGAATGAACAGTAGTGGGAGAATTTGGTGTAAGATATGGTGATTTTGCATGCGTCAATGCATAGGATATGTATATCATACGAATCTAAGCCCTTAGGGCAGTTCTTGCTTCATTGTAATGTACAATGAGGTGTAAAAATAATTACAATCAACGTAACGGAGTGGATGTTTAACTTCTTTACAATTGATTAGGTCAGTTTTCATTCAGATTCATGCCTGAGCTGTGTGATTATGCAGCTTTTATCTAGTTGAGCTAAACCATGGAGAAGGCAGCTTTAATATCATCATTATAGCTAAATGAATGCATGCGGTATATTGCAGGAACTTCTTTATCTGAAGGCACGGCTCATTAGATGATCGCCAGAGCGACTCGAAGTATCTCAAAAAGATTCAGAATGCTGGTAGTAGAGTCGTGGGTTTTATTTTGGGCCCTAGAATAAGAGCATGCTCTGAATGGATTGCATCAGCTTCGTATTATCTCCGTGTCTCCTATCCCTGATTCATCGGCTCTTCAGCCACATAATGAAGATAAGCACCCAACAGCTTGATGCCCTCAATGTAGTTTTTCTTATCCAGCTTCTCATTAATCGAATGGGCAGCATCTGTGGAGCTGCCCATTGGTAACAATAGCACATTCTTTCCGGTAGCTTGCTCAAAAGTTAAAGTGACGGGTATACTGCCACCTTCTCGTGTCAAGTCTGGCTTCACTCCCCACACGTGCTCCACTGCCTTTCCAGCTGCAGTGAAGTTCCAGTGCTTAGGCGATGCTACCCACCACTTTCCAGCATGCTGCAGGTAGACATGGCATTTGTTTTTCGAACCTAGCGCGGCAAAAGCGTCATTTACATGTTTATACACAAGTTTATCGACTGCTTCGATCTCCATGTCAGGGACGGTGCGGATGCTGAATTTGCCGATTACTTTGGCCGGAATGACAGTTTTGGCGCCAGGGGCGCTGAAGGCGCCTTCGATTCCATGGAGCGAGAGCGAAGGATAGCGCCAGCGGCCCATAAGCGTGCGTTCTTTGTCTGGATAGATGCCAGTAATGCTTCCTAGTGATTCATATAGGTTGTCCATTGTAAAGGCAATGTCGCCGTAAAGAGCCTTCTCATCATCTGTGAGAGGGGCAACGAGGTCATCAATTCCTTTGATCAGAATCTTGCCGTCTGGCGCTACCAGCGTGCCCATTACGCGCACGAGGTCCGTCATCGGTTCATGCGCCGTACCGCCAAATACACCGCTGTGGAGATCTTGTCCTGGCCCGGAAATTTCAATTGAATAGTAGTTGCATCCGCGGAGACCGTACGTAAGACAGGGCTTCTCAGTACCCAGCCAGTAGTTGTCTGAAATGCAAACAGCATCTGCATCCTTGAAGAACTTCTTGCTCTCTTCGACGATAAAATCATCAAGACCCTCGGAACCATACTCCTCCATACCCTCGAAGCACATAAGAAGGTTCACTGGGAATTCGACGCCGGCTTTCTGATGGGCCTCAATGGCATTTAGCCAACCCAGCACAGGCCCCTTATCATCAGTACTACCACGTCCGTACATGCGTCCTTTGTCATCCACAGTGAGCTTGAAAGGTTCTGTTGCCCATCCATCTTCCATTAGTGCGGGCTGAACGTCGTAGTGGCCATAAACGAGGATTGTGCGCTTCTTCGAATCATTCCCATAACGCGCAACTACAACCGGCGGTAGATCGAGGTGTTCTTTATGTGGTTGCTTGCCTAATGGTCGTAGCTCTACTTCTGCGCCTAGAGACTTAAGTTCTGAAGCTAGAAACTCGCCCATCTGATTTGTATTAGTAAAAGCTTGCTATAATATTATGGGATAGGCATATGTTTTTTACCTTAACAACCTCCGGCCTCCTCTCATCCTCAGCGCTGACACTTGGAATCGCCACAGCTTTCCTCAGCCTCTCGATGAAAGCGTCAGACAAGCTATCAACTTGCTTGAAGTAAGCGTCGAGTTGGGGCGCCATGATCCTTTTGTTACTATAGAGGTAGGGCCAGATCGGCTTCGATGACCTTCGTGATATTGAAGGGAAATAATTTCGTATGGAAGGGAAAGTTAGCCGTGACGTGAGACGGAGAGAAAGGTTGGCGGAAAGCTGGTTAGTTGAATATGGCGAAGTGAGCCTGCAGAATGGGAGGGAACGCAAGGCAGCGCGGGGCATTGTCACCGGTGTTGGGGGGTAGAGATTGAGGGGTTGGATCGGGAGTCACGCGAAAACGCGAGAACGCCGCAGGTTTACTACTAAACACATATCTAGCTGACGATCAACCTCTCAGTAACTATTACCATAGGTCGTTATCTATAGACATTCTTATACGACATGATCTAAGACCTTGCTAATGCACTCCATAATTCGTTGTTCAAGGCCGAAAATCCTGCAACAGCTTCATCGGCTTTCTAAATCTATCCAGTCGTTATATGATCTCTCGAACAACTTCCATGTTTACTCCCGCTTTCGTGATAGTGAAGTAGAATGGCTCTCCAGATTCTGAACCTAACTTGCATGCTTCAAATGTTCCCGTATTAAGCGCAGAAGCTCCCCGTCTTTTCTCTGCGAGCGCGTTCTCTATGCTCGTTGCCGGCGGGAAGGGGGGTATGGGTACCCTTCTGACCCCAAAACGAAGAGTTGAAGTTAGAGGCCAAGATGGTGGAAGGCTAGGTCTCATGCTTTGAACCCCTTGGATGGTTTGGGAATAAGATGAAAGTGACCAACTTGTTGTAACGATGGCACAAGAAAAGGTTCGGGAGGCGTCGGCCAGCTGTTGCGCTAAGCCCGCATATACTTCATTCGTCGACAGTACCCTTGAGTTCGAAAGGCGTGCAGTACTTTCATCTGCCCGAATTTGCCAAAAGAATGCGTTGACGCTGTCAAGTATGACCGAGTGAAGTGGCCGATTGATTGAAGCATGGGATGTTGAGTGAAACAAATACGTAGGTAAGCTTGATATAGTAGAGAGTAAGGAAGCATGAGACCTAGGTCGGAACATATGGACGTGGGACAGAGAAGGCTGGACAAGATCATAGATGATTTTCGACTTCCTAGCAGCTGGAGATTGGACTCCATCTGCGGGCTGACTCAAAGAGAAAGACGGTCCTAGCTGTGAAATAACATAATGATACATGACTTCTGCTAGCCTTTGGACATCGAAGCGACAATCAGTATCCAACACAACCACTGCACTGCCCTTTCCGTGCAGCATTACGCCTTGGTGAGTTCTGGGAAGAACGGCGAGAGCTGTCATATAATATAGTAAATGTGTTTTGCCTTGACCAGGACCTGCAGAGGTGATTTCAACAAAGGGTCGTTTAGGTATCGCATTTCGTGCAGAAGTGTTTAAAAGTGGTCGGCCCGCTGGTGCTTGAGCTATCCCCGCCTGCCCATGGAATGAAAGAAGGCCATCAAGGGCCTGTATACCAAAATAGGAAGGAACCCCAGCATAGTTGAAAGCTTTCAGTGAACATAGAATCTGTTTTGACGGTGAGTTATAGTTTATGACGGTGGTGTATCAACTCAGGTTTCACCCACCTGGTCCAGTCCATCCTCCTCCACCTCACGCAGCAACCTCCTCCCTAGATCTTCTGCACTCATCCTCGAGCTCAATCCTCAAGTTTTTTCTAGTATGTTATACATACCTAACCCTTGGCCTCCCGATCGTCAACATCGGTCTCCAGCATCAGGCTTACAATTGTAGATGGCGCCGCCAATAGAAGAATTTCTCCCTGCCCAGCTCGGGCAGAAACTACAGTACACAACGAGCGGCAAGCTACGAAAGAATCCCGTTGAGTTAGAAAAGTGCAAGTTGATGGAGATGGTGCAATATATGTGCGATGTTAGCAATAGGAATGACCCTAATGCCGTTGTGGTTTGTCAGCCGGTTGTGAGGTTGTTTCGGAGGTGAAGGCTTCTCTACCCACTCGTAGGTAGTTCGGGCTAATAGTTTGGGGCAACAGATGCGCCAACGGATTAACAGTAGAGACTACAGCTTGGGAGGATCTGAACGATTGAGCATATAAGAGATGGTAGGAACTTGAATACGACTCTCACTGTTGTCGACAAGGGCGCATTTTATCTCAAAAGTCTATTAACATTGAAAGAGTTGTCCAAAAGCATCGCGGGGCTGTAAGAGTGCTTTCATAATGTCCTTCATCCAAGCTTAAAACATTATAATAGCAAATTTAACTCCAAGTAATGCAGTTTAAGCATCCTTTAATAATCCGCTTGCTTGCCCAAAACGCCTCGCTGAAGGATGGACTCCATGAGTCACCCGAGGACTTTAAGGTCCAAAACAGATGTTCGACCTAAGACGCCCATGTCGCCGTCTGCGCTGCCTTCCTCCAATACCTGCGGTCGTAATTTACAAGCACTCCACCCTCCAGCTGCTCCTCCGCTGCGGTTTTCTTCCCATCAGCCGCGCCATCATATCCAAAGTCAATATCCATATCCCTTGTCAAAGACGCTTGTTCATCCTGCTGTACTGTAGCCATTGTTTCCGCCCACATCTGTTCGCTCTTCTGTTGCCCGCTCTGTTTGTCCCGCGTCCCTCCCCGTTTCTGCAGCCCGCTTTTGCTTGCAGCCATAAGCTTTCGCAATGCCTGCTCAGCTAATATTCCTTCCTCCGTGGCACGTTCCCTAATCTTGCGTGGATCCTTCTCACGTTCCGTGTAGACAGGCGTTTCCTGCCATGTGTGCTTGCTTGGGAAATTAGGAAAATGTGAGGGTATGTAGTTCCGCTCTGCCTTGTCCTTTGCGCCAGAAAGCTCTGGACCGAGTAAGCCTTCTAAATCTGGCGGTGGCGGCTCTGCAGGTGGGGGAGGAGGTATCGGCGGCTGCGTTATTAATGGTAGAGTCGGGAGGTCAAGGTGTTGAATCAGCGAAGATGGCTTTATACCCATGTGGACGAGCGCATGGATGAAGTCTTGTGGAATGGACTGCGTGCGTCGACTTGAGCTCATCGATTGCTTAACCAATGACAGAAAATGTAACATGTCTATGGTTGAAAGTTAATGGGTGGAACCAATAACATAAAGACAGAGTAGTTCAAAGTCTACTGAGCTAGCATACACTCTTCAACCTCAGCCCGAAAAGCTTCAAGTGCTGTGGGTTTCACGCTATCAAATCCTATAGCTCTAAGATGTAGCGATATGGCGCGCAACATCTGGCTCTTGAAAAAGAGCTCGTCCTGCGGCGTCACTGCCGGATCAACATGGATGGGTTGCGTGTGCTGAAGCCGGTGATGTATCCTTCGCCGTTTACCGTCTGGATAACTGCCATCGTTGTTCGGCGGATGCGCTCTCTTCATGGTGGGATGCTGAGGAGCTGGCGCGCTTCGGATACCAGCCATACATGGGATTGGCCAAAGGAAGATAGAAGAAGAGAAGAAGATCTGTGAACTAACTAAGAGTACAGATAGCGACGCATTCACAAGCGCATGGTGGGCGTGTTTGAAGGTGAGAAGGTAGTTAGTAAGGTCGCGGGTGGCTTGCTTTGCGGCTCTAGCACAAGGGAGCGTCGGCGGAATTTACCGAGCGGCCATGAGCGAAGCTTTACAACCTCACACCACCGCATTGACTTCAATCCTCGCTTTCACCACCTCTCCGGCCTTCAACCGCACCACAACGTCCCTCTCTCCTCACCGAATCTTCTGCAATGGCAGTCAAGCCAATTACTGGAGTATGCCTCCTAATTGGAACTTCTGGGCTTCGGACGGAAGAATGGAGCTAACATGTGTGCTTTCCAGATGCTCCGTCGCGGCATTGTGCTCGATCTCACAGTTGCTCTTGGTCAGTAATATCCCTAAAAGGATATGCGATTGCGTTTAATTGCTATATAGCATGCTCAGAGCTGTTATTGATAAGTGACAACTAACTCTTCTTAGGCCTCGGAACAACAGCCGGCTACGCATGGTGGTATGGTAAGTGATGACCGCCGCTGTTATATATTAGCTCTTTCCCCACAAGATATTACGCTCTTCGAATCTTACACCTTTTGAAGGATACCATGTCCCTGCGGTCCGCCACCGTGATGCGTTCTACCAGAAGATCGAAGATGAACGGGCAGCCGCCCTCGGCCAGAGCAAATAAACTTCTTCTGGACCTGCGGGGTGGACGAATCTTGTACGTGTGGGAGGATGATAGAAGTTACATAGATTAGGCATTGGTGTGGTTGAACTTGGCTGTATCATATTACTGCGAGAAAGAGAAGTTGCAAAGGGTGCCAATCCAGGCCAATGTGGGATAAGCTTTCGCCTGCCGCAATATCAAAATCGACATTTACAAAAATTTGGGTGGTTTCCAAGCATATTTTTGCCATGTCTATATTCAAACATGCTACGTGCTACATCCATGGAAACGCCGCCTATGCAATCTACACCTCTTCCAGAGAGCCAATAAACCAAAATGTCATGCGCTACTCAACATCGAACTTCAACCCCTCTACTACTAACGGTTAAGTACTTCACTCCTTTATATGGGGTAACCCCCGAGCCTAAACCTCGACTTTTCTTCGCATCGACTAAGAGACTATCAACTCTCACCCCACTAGCCAACCATCCCTTAACTGAAAAGCTAATTGTAGCTGATGAAGGCATTAGTACCTTGTTCATCTTTACTCTCTTCGTATTCTTCTGTTCGATTTGTCGTTCATGTTGATATCCCTTCGGCTGTTCAGCTTCGAGAGTGGCTGTTTGGTAACCTCCGCCATCCTCTTCATCGTACTCCCACTTATCAGCGCTGTCAAAACCTGCAGGTCCAGCTTGCCCAACGTCCTCTTCATCCTCTTCAGACCCCACAACTGACCCTCGCAAAGTAGCCAAGGCGCCGATGGTCCCGCCATGGCTCGAAGCCATGAGTACGGCAATATCCTTTCCACTTATTCGCCATTCGACAGCGGCGTCACCTGGGGCATATTGTGTATCGCCTTTACTAGCTCTCAGATCTGTAATATTGCGCACCCCAGCCGGCAGAGGCACGTTGATTGTTACTTCATCTACATTAGGATGTGCTGAGGTACCACCAGCGCCAAATGCTGTGCTAGAACGCGAAGTCAGACCTGAAGAACGCGAGAACGAGGATGGGCCAGATGTAGCTGATGGCGAGGAATGAAATTTGGGGGAGATTTTTAATCTGACTTCGAATTCAGCGCCTACGGGGCCGAGACTAGTACGAACTTCTGCTATTGCAGGTAGATTGAGGCTCGGGGCTTGTTTTGTTGTGGTAGTGAAAGATGGTAGAGAGTCTCCACCCAGGAGATCAACTTCATACCCTGCAAGCACAAATCTCCCATCTGGCGGTACAAAGCTCAACTCGCCAGGCCTTTCCCTCCATCTTGCAAGCCTGACGCAGGGATGGAATACAGGAAGGCTGACTGTGCTGGCAATACTACCTGGGGCATTCAGCTGTAATATTAAGTCTGGCACTCCAGACACCTTAGCAGTAAATGCAATGGTACCAAAAGC
Organism: Glonium stellatum; assembly: GCA_001692915.1. Classification (NCBI taxonomy): domain Eukaryota; kingdom Fungi; phylum Ascomycota; class Dothideomycetes; order Gloniales; family Gloniaceae; genus Glonium; species Glonium stellatum. Next base: position 8,740 of record KV749168.1, read on the forward strand.
TAGCGCACTAAGCGGAATGCCCGAGGGCGCAAGAGTTATGTTGAGTGTTTCCACAATGTCCACGTAGAGTTCATTGCTAGTGTGACGGACGTTTGCACGGCGCCATGGAACAGGAGAGGCTGTATTAGAGTTCGGACGCGGTAAATTAGGCCGCGGTAGTGAAAAGGGCGTACTTGTAGATGGCGCGAGTGATGGTGAGGAACTGATTTCTGATATCAGTACAAGTGCACAATTTAAAGCATGCCCGGAATAAACGAAAACGCAGGTAGAGAACTATCGCTCGGCATATACCTAGGTAATCCTACACCTCCTAATAATTTACCCATCCACGATGGCGCTTCAACAACGTCTCTGAGAGCATTTGGTTCCGTGTTAGACACCAACCCTCCGTCGCACATCTCACTCAGCAGCTGCGCCACGACATCATAAGAGCTCTCAATCTTGCTTGCCAGCAGTGGTGAACCGAGGAAATCCTCCAAAGCATCCGCTACACGGTGCAAGAATTCCAGCACCAAGAGAGGCTCTGACTCAGCCGAAGAAGGTGAAATGAAGAGAAGGCGATCTTGAAGTATCGAGTATGCAAGCGTTGGTGGGTGAGTATTTGGGAGATATATCAGTGAAGGCCGTGGCGAAGGATGGGCAAGATAGAGAGGTAATAGAACGCTGGCAGGAGGCGGACGAGCCCTGTAAATATGCTCAAGTATAGTTGCACTGAGAATATTAGGTACGGCGGGCCAGCATAGTGGGGTAGTGGGGATGGTTACTTGTGCTCATCGAAGATGTAGAGAGCTTCTATGGCACTCATGTTCGTCTCGCTTTACTGAGAAGCCTATTCGTAGGATCGGACATATGATCTACAAGGGCTGTCCATGGAGTTTCAGAAAAGTAGAGGTGATGTTTAGATGGTATGGGACTCTTTGGTGCTTGGTGGTCGATGCGTCGGTAAAGCTTCCGCAAATCATCCGCAGCTACCAGAGCCGCATGCATCTTTCTATAGTGTTTCGCGATTCACCACCCGTTGCATTCCTATGAACTTTTGCCGTCTAATCCTATTTGATATGCCACCTTTGGGATAGATGGCTAAGGACATCGCCTCGTTATACGTGCAGGAGCCAGGCCAGATACCAGACCGAACCTCGACCAACGACCAAATTAATGCTACCGACTGTCTACCATGTCGCGTCATGGGTATGCATTTTACTTCTGTTCCTTCTCCTGGATGATTATTTGAACTGCTCAGTACTGATTTAAACCTTATCAACTAGGCGGAGGGGTCTTCATTGGACTGGGTGTGTATAGTTACGTCTCTGGTAAATCCCAGCTCCGGCAGCAGCAAGCAGTAATTCTGAAAAGTAAATCCATGTTCGGCATGAGGTCACGCCAGGCCGGTATAACTAGCATTGCAGCTGCGCTTGTTGGGCTTGGAATGTATAGACTTGTAAATTAGGGCAAAGGCGATATTTGAGCATAGTGTTGGTATTCTAGATAAGTTGTTACGGAAAATTCGGTATGTGGAATTTTTACCTCTGTTTAAGGCCACTGAAAAGTGTTCATTTTTCCCTATAGGTAAACACACCAACAAATAAGCTCTGTATCACGTAGCAAGTGGGCGGCTGGATGAGCAAAGGATGAAGAGAATTTGTATCGAGATAGCAACGCTTTACATAGAATCCACACTTCAAACCCTCAATCAAAGACTACCACGCTATGCATACCCCATTCTATTTGGTATCACCGGCAAACCATGAGAAAAGCACCCGTTTATATGCTACTCCTTCCAATGCATGACCCTGCAAATGCTATCAACCCGGCTGACGCCCCCTCCTTCTAAATATGTACTGTCCTTGGGAGCGCTGAAGTCGTCCATTCTCATGAATCTGACACGTAACCTTCATGAGAAACGATTTCTCTTACTTCCTCCGCCAAAGCTGTCTTTACGTTCGTTCCAAGATCCACTGATATCAAAATAATCGCCAAATGGTAATCTTCGCTTAAACCCAGCACCATTGCCCAAATTTGAAGACGAACGGTTGTTTGGGCGGTTGAATTGTCGATTTGAGGAGCGCCGTGGGACAACCTCAACACGCATAGGTGGCATAGCCGTGGGTATGTTGCTATTTGACCCTGAGTGATCTGACATTTCCGTTTCGCCCTCTTGAGACGATGGGTACGCATGCGAAGAACGAAATGTGAAATCGGTTCGGGGAGGAGTCATGTCTGCATGGTTTGACGTAGCTGACGGGTCGACAGGCATTGGCGGAGCAGATTCTGGTCGAGGAGGCGAGGCCGATCGGGGTGGAGGGGAAGACTGCACAACTTCTGGGCTGGGTTTTCTTTGCATTATCGGTGACGAACTTCGTGCCCTTTTCTCTTCCTGCGCTTCGTCGTCGCTATCGCTGGTTGACTGGCCCGGAACAGCTCCTTCGAACCGCTCCGTAGCCCACTGCCTGACCCTCCAACCCTCCCCATCACACAATCCCAGATTTTCTTTGTCTAAAAATCCAATGAGCTCTTCCAAGGCTTCCTGATAGCCCTCTGCATGTGCCCTAGCTTGATCGGCAGCAGCCGTCTTATATAAGTTCGTCACTGAGAGGGCTGCCGATCGAAAGGCCTGATGTAGGTCTGGCTGGGGGGTTGTTTTTCGCTTAGAAGTCGCGGACGGGAGTGATTTATTCAGAGCCCGCATGGAATCCATATTGTCCTAGCCAAAGTAAGTGTCAGATGCCTGAAGTGCAAGTGGCAAGGTTCTCGAGTGACGTACAATTGCCCAAGGAAAGAGCGGCTGCAGGAGCCCTGTTGAGAAATATGTTAAGCAGTCACGGTAGACGACTATTTGGGAGTGACGAGGTTCTCGTGGCGGGGGGGGGCGGTCGTTGATTCTGATAGCCGACCTTGGTGTGTGTTGGCCTTCTATCAAAAGCCGGCACGGACCTTTCATTATGCCATGCCATGCCAAGCCCGTGTAACGTTTGTTTTTTCCGAGGCCCCGCCTTCCCTGCCACGACTGCTGGAGTGCTGGCCTTCCGTCCGCTCCCCTGAATATTTGATATCCTTCGTATAGGTTGTGCATCCCACAACAAGATTATATTACCATCTTTCTTTTCAACATATTATGGCTACTAGCCTCGGGGAAATACCTACCGAATTATTGGACATTGTTACCGATTCTCTTCGTTTGACTGACTTTTGTTCTTTTCGTCTCACTTGTAAAAGCGTTTATTCCGCATCTTTGCATTCTTTCGGATACAGGTTCTTCTCAACAATAACGTGTGATTTAACACACAGTTCCTTGGAGAGGCTTGCTGCGGTTTCTCGGCGTGAAAAATACAGCCGAGCCGTCCGCTACCTAAACTTCGAGATCAGCCATAACAAATTAGAAACTACAAGATCCCTTCAAGACTCTAGCCAACATGAGACTATCCCTCATCCCTGTACAAAGCACTTAGAGGTTTTTGCATCTGAAGATTGCTCAAGCAAGTTCATGGCATGGCCAAGCGTTGCAGATGAATATGACAGCATAGTTGCCATACTCACGGCTGTCTTGCAAAGCCTCGTCAATACCAAAGCAGTCCGCTATTATCGTAGAAACAAGGCTGATTATACAAGAACTTACAATAAATCTTCCGAAGTCGAATTTACGTCAAGATTTTTCCAACCCGTCCTGTTGGCTCTCGCTATTAGTAGACCTAAGTTGCAAAAGTTTAAAACAGTCAGCAAACCATACGTGCATAGATTTTCTAGGCACTCAGCGGTGATTCCACACGGTTACTTCAACTTTTATAGCTTAGCCTTTGTCGAATCGGGAAAGGCTTTCTCAGATCTCAAATCTCTTGAGTTGTGTACAAGTGCCGCGTACCGTGGCTCTTCAAGATCTCCTGACTGGACTGATGGAATTGTCTAGTTTCTCAAGAATACTCCGACATCAGAGTCTCTTCGGCTTCAATTGGACAGGGTTTGTAATAGCTCTAGATATTCCGCCGATATCATCCGAGCTATCAGTGAAACTCTGTTTTTTCGTAAGCTAAGATAGCTACATCCAAGGGGAATCCAGTTTTATGAAATGGATTTTTCCAAGCTAGCTCTCAAGCACAGAGAAAGTCTCCGCATAATTCATTTCGAATACACTAGGCTCTGCGGTGGGACCTGGAAATCACTTTTGGAGGCCTTCAGAGATCTTTTGCGGCTCGAGGTGCTATACTTACTGTACCCCATGCAGGGAGAGGACCGCGTTACGTTTTCTATGGAGGTATTCGACAACTTTTGGGAGCAATTCGTTAACGTGAACGATATAAATGACAGCCGTGACATGAGATCACGACTCATCAGAGTCGTTGAATTTCATGATGTTAGGATCGAGCAGTATCCGGATTCTGACTACGCTTGCGGTAGCGATCGTTCCAATGAAAATAATTTGTAGCGCGGGTATGAAGATGAAAGCGGACAGCATCCACCCGCACTCCCACGATGAGGATGACCCGGACTCGGGGCTCTTGGGTAATTACTAATTCCGCAGCTTGGCTCGAAATAAATCCGAAGAACGCCAGCATTACATGACGCATTCATGAGATCCATGGCTTCAAGTCAACAGGCACCGGCCTTCTAGAGGATATAGTCACGACATCAAGTAGACGCACTATACCAATCGATTGCCCTATCATCCACCGAATCATGTATTACAAATATTTCATAATGAAAACTTATAGGATCCTTGCAGCTTGTTTTCCCTGCCTTACCAGTCCTATTCACGCTTTTAGAATCCTTCTGCAAACGTCCTCCGCACCCTGCCTCCCTACTTTAATTTCTCTCCCAGGATACACATTGATCCCAATGCGGCCTATTTAGGTATTCGCGAAAACTTTACCCACTTCCTTAATGCTTCGATTGAATGAGGTAGCCTTAATGTATCTGTCCTAGGCTGATTATCCTAAAAAAGTACTAGCCCTCTTACACGAGATCTTTTCAACAGAAATGTAGAAGCAACCCCTTCCATGGCCCTTTACAACTCTCCCCGGATCTGATAACCTAGCTATTGTAAGCTAACTTATCTAACTACTGATTTAGATCTCCGGACAACAGCTGAGCCGAACGTGCTAGAGAGCGTCGAACTTGTAGATATTCGAACGACAAGTACTACGGCACCCTTTATACATTGACTCGCGAATGACAGATACGGAGGTTCGATTAGTAGTCAACCGATACCAGAAGCCGCAGGCCTGACGGTAATGCGGGCGGCCCGGACTGTTTACCATAGTGAGTCTTCGACTTCTTTCTCACTACGGCATGCACATCTTCACAGTATGACGACGCCGTAAATGGAACACGAGCTAATTTGTCAGCAAAGGGAGCTAGTGTTCTCAGCAATGAATGAATAAATATTCAGGCCCTTTATTATATTCATATCAGTAAGGGCCTTAAGATATTCATTATCGCGATATTGGCTTACATACCTTACCTGAGTAAACCACCAGTCTTGGCATGATGTTAAGCCATGCCCTCATGAACTTCTTCCCCCCCAACCAAAACAGCTTCTGTCTCTGCCTCACTCGTAGGTAATATTAAGGCCTAGAGTGGGTAATAAAGAGGAAGGCATTTACGCAATGGTTTAAAATTCTCTTACTGACGCGTATATATTAGAACGCGCCGCGTATTTACAATCCTTAATAAACGCCCAACCTTAAACTTTTGTTACACCACCGAAGCTTCAACTCTAATATATATTTGTAAGCTTATGAATATTCGCTCATTTATAGAAAAAAATATCGTGTTGTTATTAAGCGATAACGATACCATTGTTGCGATAAAGTAATGAATACCGTTATCGTTAGGAGCCCTGAAGAGAGCACATTTGCTGTGGGGGAAGCCGACTTACTAATACAAGACATGGTCTTGGACCTGCAATATTGAAATTCCTCTACAGCAGGCACCAGGGTTACTTTACAGATTATGCTAGCATAAACTAGAAGTGTAGGCTATTTGTAACATTCAAAAGCTTACGTCAAGCATTGGAAGGTTTATTGACTACCCCTTATAAGTCGCAATCGCAAATTTATTTTAGCGAATACAATTCAACTAATAATCTCCAGGAGCCTCACCCTTTTCATCTACATGGAGCTTTAGTCTAATCATTTGAGCTAGAGAAATAATTCACCAAAGAGTTAGGCTTAAACTAATTAGAAGATGACTAATGAGCGCACGCCGTCCGTGATGTGGCTTGAGATAGGGTATAGACTAGATGATGAGTCGAGAAGCTGCTCAAAGATTTACGCATTCTCAAACTTGGTTTCCTGCTCCAGAAACGGTACTAGCAGGGCCGCTTGGGATGAAGACAGCTAAGACTATAGCATACCTACATCCCATTTACTCGCTGTAGAAACTGAACTGAAGAATTGGAAGGAAGTTACATACCTGGTTCTCGTGGGTAATGACAGCACGACTATGAAAACTGTGGATCCTATAAATGTGGCAACTAGGCGTGCTGTACGAGTCCGAAATCTTCTGCGATAACTGCCGGGATGAAAAGGATCAAAACAAGGAAGCATACTAGTAGTGGCCTCCCGACTCGGCCTAAAAATGAATCGAATAGGATGAAGATATTCGGGTCTTTTAAGATTCCAAGGCGTACGTTCTGCAGCAATCTTCAGACATAGCAATCCTACATCAATCGCACATGGTAGACTCACGAATCTTTCTAGCTTCTGCACTCTCTTGAGCACCCATATAATCAGATCTTCAGGAGGCCCTTGCAACCGGTTTAAGGCCCCGTCTATGTTTAGCGTGCCTAGTGTCATTGAATCCATTTCCTGATTGAGATATTGGGTTTCTTCTCTGGCCATACAGCCTGTTCTGCAAATTCGAGGTATCTCGCGCTTTTGCTGAATCCATACCAAGCGTTTCGCAGTTACGTTTCGCCAATGCATCTACAGATGTCGTTTTACCACAAATCATTAATAAGAGATCTTCAAGCGATGACATTATATCGTTGTGCACCTTACCATATCCAGCAAGCTCCCGGTCTATCTCCTGCATGATCTGTTTCCTTTGGGCATTCCTATCTCGTTGACGATTTCCGAAGAGCACGCGAGTTTCGTCCTGATCAATTTGATCTAACTGGTTCTCTAGGACAGTTAGAATATCTTGTTTGTATAGAAGTAGGCGAGCTCGCAGTCGCAGAAACTTTCGACAAATATAGAACGAGGGGTTGGTGCCAAGCAATGCTGAGAATCTTGGATATCTTGCGGGTAAGTCCTCGACTAGAAGATATTTATTTCATTAATGGAATCGTCCTTGAGATCGGGACTCCCACAATTAGTGCGTGAAATCGCAATACGTATTCTGCAGTGTATATGTCTGGTTGTGGGGATTGGTCCCGAATTAGATATCTCGGTCATTGTTATAGAAATAGTGAGGTTTGTGAAATTATCGTTTTATGCACTCAAGTGCAGCTTATCATCCTTGTGGTAGAAATACTCACCAGCCTCCCCTTATGCTACACTCTCAGGGTGGAGAATACGTGAAACATTAGCGCGGTACAGAGTGTCCAGGACGTTTTCAATTTCTTATCGCTATACTTGCCATACAAAGCCCTCCACGAGTACATGCAGGCATTAGCTTCGCATATTCTATGGGGCGAAATGCTTCAGGCGTACCGGACAAAGGCCGACTGTTGCCTAATGAGAAGCTTCACTACCAATTTCGGGGCGCTAAAAGGGCAAAAGCCCCACTTATCACTGATTGTAAAATTCTCCTTCTGCATACTCCACGTTTCATTATTCTATTCATCCCACGATTAGTAGCCTGCAAACAAGGCTACACTAACCTAACCAGAATCTTTCGCCACAGCTCCAGGAACTGCGCGAGAATGACTAGTCAGGAAAACAAGTGAGTTAGACAGCACATAAATATTGTTATAGATTGATATATTAGGCAGTACTCAACCAAGCGAACCACAATGGCAAACCCTAGCCCTACAGGCACAGTATCGGCTAAGCTAGCTCCAAACAGAAGCTTATTTAGCTGTTTTTTAGAGCCAGCTTTTAGCCGTCTGCAACCACTTTAACTAAGGGCCCTTTTTGAAGAAATATACTCAGCTCGAGACACGTCTAGGAGAAAACGGTGAGTTACGTATATATTCTCATATTCTCTCTGTACCTCTTCCTTCTCTCTGCCTCTATTTCTACCTCTTCTTTATTTCTATACTTGCCTCTATCTCTACTACTTTTGCATCCACATCTACATTTGTCTAAGTATCTACGGCTAATAAGATTATAGGTAAAATTGCAATGTAGAATAGAGATAGAGGCAGAGGCAGGTATAGGGATAGAGATCCCGAGCCGAGTCGGTAGATAAATACAATGCAGTAGATAAAATAAATAGTATACTATTTTAGGGCTTTGAGATATTTATATTTATATATAAAGCAGTTTTAAATAGTTATTAAAAGAAGCTTATATAGCACCCGGCGTGACTGTAGGGCAGAATGCTCACACAGCCGACCTCGCATCAAGCCGGGTCAGGCAAGCGCAATCTATCTGCTGAGCTAATTTCTAGAAGCTTACAACCTGCTAGGAGAGTACTTTTCATGCAGGCGATTTGGTGTGGCTGTCGGTTCCAGGTGACCATGGCTGGAAGGGCCCGTATCTAGTCGCAAGTGTTCCTCGGCAGGGCAGATGCGTCCTTAGTCATAAGAATGGCGGCCCACTAGATGATGACGCTGAGGTAGACGAGAAGGCTTTGACTCTTGCGCAGTAGTCCTTCATAGTAACAAGTTGGCATATTATGGAATTTAACAAATGCAGAAAAATGCTAACGTAAAGGGTTGTGAGAATAAGGAGATCAAAACACTCCAGTCTCGCACGAATCGTAGACTATCGGGTTTCTATGCAGTGCAGTTAGAGCCCTTTGTTCGATTCTCTAGCTAATTGCAACCTTTAGTTCATTTTATCTCAAGTGCGCTAAAATTTCCTTTGAGGCATAGTAGGGTAGTATCCTCGTAAGCAAAACCCATTAATCAAGCAAGTCAGCTGGTTCATGGTCGTTTGGTGATCTAATTTAAACCACGACACTTCCGATGTAGTTGCAACTAGACAGTATCAGTTTCCACACAACCGTCTCCATAAGCTGTAGCCCGAGTGAAGAGATGTAATGCTTCTTAGTGTGCCTATATCGCGGCGGGTGCCCTTGTCGATCAGAGTGCATGTATGAATCGAATTTCGGGTTGTATAAACACTTTGTCTCTAGAAAGCTTCTTGTACTCTTGACTGGAATCGAAGCCGCACAGGCATGGTTCCCCATATCTAATGTTCTCGCGTAAAGTACTCCTAAGAAAAGCAATATTATGACGAGCAATATCCTGACGGATTCATCCAGCCGTAACCACTTCAAGAGCGCCTTGTGACCTCTGTGAATGGTGAAGCGTTGCTTAAGGCTAGGTTTATGTCTAAATAGTGGCCTGCCTCTTATTGAATATTTCTGCATATACAATATGTGACAAGGTGGTACGGGAAGTCGTTTCTTATCGGGGTTTTTGAAAATTAGCGCAGCCTGAGATTTTTTTTATCTTGGAGCTACCCAAGACTTTTTGATGTAGGGACATATTTGCTAATAGAAACCTATAAAGCAGTTGCGAAGCGATTTACTCGGTTTTTTAAGGAGTTCTAACCTCCTTAACTAAGACGCTCATAATATTTATACCCACCTAAGGTTTATCCCTATTAGACATGATTGTCCTCTAAGAGGGAAATAATAGGGTTGGAACTGACATTTTGGATCTAGATTTGCTTTAAACCTTTTTCTTTTAGAAGCAAGAAAGGGGCAAGCAGCTTCACCTAGAGAGGCTTGATAATACTAATGTCTTTGAGTTTAGTATTATTTAAAGCTCTTTACTAAAAAAATATACCTTTTTATACTAAAAGAGTGAAAATAAGTCTCTTTGTTACTTTTGCAAGAACTAAATATTACTTTGAAATTATTTTTAGAAAGTCTCTATCTTTATTTTCTCTGTGATTTCCCTGGAAATTTTGTCCGCAGAGGCTCTGTGGCTAAAGGTTGGGTATTATTGGTAATGTAATCTGTTGGCGGCGGTGACTAAGGTGACATTTATAGGAGCTTCCTCTAGCCGTGTGATTATATGAATGTTGTTTTATTATAAAGCAACGACTCTACCTTATTATGGTCCTTATGGAGCCCTTACTACTACAATCAAACCTACACCGTAAGCAGCATGATTATTAGAAGGATTACGCATCGGTATGCGAAACGTTGGGCAACCTGCGTAAGATTAGGGTGGATCGCTTTGTTAGACTTTAAGAAATTTAGATATATAGAGCTCCGTGTTCCTTTAAGGCTTTAGTGCACTAGCAACTGTGCTACTTCGTAGTTACCGTGTGAGAGCTAATGTTATGTCCCAGAAGCTATAATATGTTTAGATACTGTTAAGGAATTTTGTGTTTCTTTTATCCACTTTGCCGTGGAGGATCTTGGGTCTGGTGGCGGAGTTTCTAGACCTACAGTGTGAGCACTTAGGCTTTAAAGCCGGGTAGGATAATTTTTTTTGTACTTCTAGTAGCTCGAGCAGCGAAACAGCGGTCTAGAAGTTGTAACACATGGCTGGCTGCACTATCTAGCTGAGGTTGTACAATATAAAATTTGAGCTCTAGGCCGCCTTTGCTCTGGTTTCGACTAAATACCACGGCGTAACTTTTGCCTGTATATTGATAGGCTGTTGCCATGAGCTCTGTGATTATAATTGCTAGGGAGCGGGAGTATTGATTTACTGTAAAAATTGAAGATTTCCCTAATATAGAAACTATCGTCTATTAGTGTCCCGTATGAGCGGCGGAGTAACCCAACTGGGTTTTAAAGAAGTGTCTAACGTACAGAGCTTTTCTTTTATAACCTAGATTATCAGATACTTACTGACTTATAGTCAGCACGGTAATGGAGTCGTAATCGTTCTTATGGTTCCGATTGAAATGCCTTTGAAGTTACGTTTATCTGCTCGATCGTAATAGTCGGCGATGGCCATAATGAAATAATTATAATCAGCCGTATGATTGTAGTTATTATATAATTACAAGAGGCGATTATGATTTAATTATATAGTTATATTGATTATCTTTATTTGCAGCTAGGATTGTATTTTTAGTGTAGTAAAAGGCCTGGTAGGCCTCATTTGGATTTCGGCCCTTGCTAAAAGTTCGTGATAGACTTTTGGTGTTGAGAAAGACTCGGTAGCTAGGCTTACCTGTCTGAATTTTTAGCCCTTACTAAAAGCTTTTAAACGTTTTTATCTGTTTATTAGTTATCGCTCGTATTACTAAGCTCTTTTATAATATCTAAACGCTTAGCCGCTATAGCCGACATTACTAGCATAGAGAGAATATTAATAGCTATACAGGAGATTTCTAGGTAGAGCTTTTACTAGGAGGGCTTGAGCTACTGAGTAAGAGAGGTACCGGCGACTAGCTGTAAAGAATTAGCTTATAGAAAATAAGTTAGTTGACGTTATGTGTATAGGAGCTAAATTGTACGGCAATAAAGTGTTAATAGCGGAGGTGGTGAGCTAAAAAATAAGGAACGCGTAGAGCCTTATAACGCGTTACTCTATATGCACCTCCAACCTCTGTAAGCCCATATGGATGGATATTGTATGTATTTTGATTGGTTTGGCACTGCGCATGACTATGCAAAGTATAAGCTATAAGAAGAAAGCCGATTGTTATTAATACCACGCCTTTATCACGACTTTTGGATGATTTTACTGCGTGTAATTATATAGAGTTATAAAGTCGTAATATAATTAATAGGTGTAATTATAATTAGGTTGGTTATATTACTATATAATCAAATATAATCATAACTAATTAACCAATTATTGCTATAACTGGTAGTAGTGGTGTCGAAGTCGCCATTGTGGTCGGCGCAGTAATTTATGTATTCGGCGTTTAAGTCGAGATCCGAGGTCTTTATGCCTAAAAATATATTACTAAGCTATTATGCTTTGTGTTAAAATTTAGTAAATCTTGCTTGCCGGATTAGATCTCTATAGTATGTCAAATATAAAATAGCAAATAAAAGGCTACTGAAAACAACTAATGTTTACGCTAGTTGAATTTAGACATCGCCGATATATTAACAACGTTTCCTTTGATGCACCAAAACTTCCACGTGACTTCTAGTTCAGCAATTTTTATTCACCTGTGATAAAGTTCTATAAAACTACCTCTTCTTTGCAGGTTTGCGTGGTTTCTCAGTTTCAAGACACTATCTTCAAGGCCAAGAGCTCTTCGTCCGTCCAACACCTGTTACTTATACTGGCTTAATTTGGCAACCATACAGGATAACCATAGTCGGGAGCACCGGGCCGGTCATGTCGATACCGATTCTCCCTTCAACGCCTTACCAAGACGATGATAGCCAGGTGCCACGCAGTACTGGCTTTGTCACCGCACAACGTCGCATTCTTGAATTCCAACTGCGGTTTCCACATCGGGAGCTTACGGTTGGTGATGCGCGAGGCTTCACGTCAATGATTTCCCCGCACGGCTTCCCCAGCCCACGTCCACCGTATCCTAGCGTTAACGAAGCGATACGAATGTGCTATTATATGCGCGAATTGGGGTATAATACATTTGTAGAGCTTAAGCCGGCTAAAAAAGAGGTATGGTTAATTCTAAGGACGAGGATTATACTAACTCAGCGCGACCAAATTTACTGGGTTCAGAACTGGGAGAGCGGTGTTGTAAGGCACATGTAGAACATGGTATATGCGTGGGATTCCTAGAGGCCTCCTAAGTTGTTCTTAGCTGGCATTATGTTAAGTTGCGATCAAATACTTCAAGTGACTGCAGCGAAGCCATCAATGAAGTCTTGATGCCTTTCTTACTGGTTGGGCGGAGGCGAGTTTTTGCAGACTTAGTTTACACACAAATGGAAAAATTCTCATGACCTGCCTTTGCGCTAGCATAGTTTACGAGACTAACTCTGACGGCGATATATTCCAAAGCCGGAGTCAACTAAAGCTTGAGGAGCATGATGGAAGGGAAGAGGTGCATGGAAATACGCTAGAAGGCTGCACCGAAGGTCGCACCGAAGCCACTTCTAGTGGAACTGGGTGTAGTAGTGTCTCGGTATTATATGTAGGACCTGGGCGCGCCGGAAACAACACTGGCCTTGGAAGGCCAAGCATTGTTCTAGTCCAATGACCCGGAGTGCGGGCTATCTTGGCGGGCTACACCAATGTGGGAGCGGGGAAAGTACTGTAAATGGCGGAGAACGGTTTAGTTGTGGTAGGCATCGACTGCCGGACTGCTATGATTGCCTGGCCCTGGGTGCAGGTTTTGCCGGAGATGGTGCAGCCAGCCGGTTGGTAGTCTTTGCACTTGCCAGACCCCGGATACATAATACCTCGATCCCCGCAGAGGTACGTGTGGTGGTGCATGTGGTGGAGATCTTTGGCGCCGAAGTTTCTTAGCCGAGGAACGAACCCTCCTTTCAATAATGCCCTCTTCTAATTTCCCAACCGTTGTACAATCTCCCTGCACCACCACTCGAATCGTAAGCCCCATATAAACCCCTCACGGATTCCCCTTTTTCAGGAAGGTGGCCTGAAAATCACTCACATGTCCTTGCTGTTCTTTCCTACCTTGTCCCTGCTCGGCTCTTCGCTTCACCTCGTCGACAGCTACACGATGTAGGCTTCACAATTGGCCTTTGCTGTAAAGCAGAGTGGTTGGTCGTGCTACTGAGATTCGACCGAACTTTCCTAGAGCCACTACTCAGAGTTCGTGCTTTCAAGGGGTATAAAAGGCCCGCTCATAGTTGATACGGTCGAATTCTAGTCCCATTCCCTGGAATTCATCTGTGATTACTATTTCATCATGTTGCTAAAGATTCCCGTTTTCTTATTCGCAACCAGTTTCAATGTTGTTGCAGCTTCTCTAAACTCACAACTCCATCGAAGGGATCTAGCGGCAACCATTGCTGCTGAAAGAACAATTGCTCTTCAAGGCGCTCTAGATAACATCGGCCCGAATGGTGCAAAAGCTCCAGGCGCATATGCTGGAGTGGTAGTGGCGTCGCCGTCAACTGATGACCCTAATTGTATGTTTTCTGATTCACTTGGTTGAGAATTTATACTCGCCTTTGCCATCATTTTATTTGGGAACAAGCTCACGCGGAACGTAGACTATTATACTTGGATTCGGGATTCAGCATTAACCTTTAAGATGCTGGTAGACGAGCTCTTAACGGGCAACACCAGCATTAAACCTCTCATTGAAGATTACGTAAAGTCCCAGGCAATCATCCAGACTGTCTCCAATCCATCAGGATCCCTATCTTCCGGCCGTGGTCTTGGCGAGCCAAAATTCTATGTTAATGAAACTCGCTTTAACGGACCCTGGGGCCGACCACAGCGAGACGGGCCTGCACTGCGTGCAATAACCTTGATTGCTTACACAAGATGGCTATTAAAGAATGATGGGACCGCGGAAGCTAAGGCCGATATATGGCCTGTGATCAGGAATGACCTTAATTATGTTGCTCAATTCTGGAATCAGACCGGTTTCGATCTTTGGGAAGAAGTTAGCGGATCATCCTTCTTCACGCTTGCTGTCCAGCACCGCGCGTTGGTAGAAGGCGCTGCAATTGCCAAGCAGATGGGATTTTCTTGCGCCGGCTGTGACTCTCAAAGCCCCAATATATTATGCTTCCTACAGAGTTTTTGGAACGGGAAACATATAGTCGCAAATATCAACACCGCCGTGCAGAGAACAGGGATTGACTCGAATACCATATTGGGTTCAATCGCGAGTGAGTTGGCCTGATTGAGTTTATTTTTATTTTTATTTTTTTTGGTCTTTGGTTGCTCACAACTCTTGTAGCTTTCGATCCAGACGCCTACTGCATGGATGCTACTTTTCAACCATGCTCTCATCGGGCCCTGGCCAACCTTAAAGTCTATGTCGATTCCTTTCGAGATATTTATGACATTAACGCCGGGATTCCTGCGTCCTCTGCAGTAGCTACAGGTCGGTACGCCGAAGACATATACTTTAATGGTAATCCTTGGTATCTTTGTACTCTTGCGGTGGCGGAGCAACTGTATGGCGCTATCCAGCAATGGCTTGCTCGGCATAATCTCTTTATCACTGAAGTCGACCTAGCCTTCTGGCAGTCCATTTACCCACAAGCCAAAATTGGTCAATATAATAGCGGAACCTCCTCATTCGACAACTTGACCTCCGCTGCCATGAGGTTTGCTGACGGCTTTGTCGAGATTGTGGATAAGTACGTTCCCGTCTCTGGTAGTCTTTCTGAGCAGTACAGTCGAGAAAATGGGACTGCACTTTCTGCGCACGACCTGACCTGGTCGTATGCTTCGTACGTTACTATGGCTGCTGCCCGTCGCGCCGCTACTACCGTCCTCGCCTCTGCACGCGAGCCAATACAAGTTCCATCATGGGGCGAACGCTCAGCTAACTCTGTTCCCTCGGTCTGCGTCGCCTCCTCCGTTGCGGGGAACTACACACCTGCCACGGGCGCTGGCACTCTGGCCGGTGCAGGGGGTTGCACCGTCACAGTCCTCTTTCGCGTTAATGCCACAACCTACTACGGTGAGAACATCTACCTGACCGGCAATACTACGGACCTAGGAAATTGGAGTCCAGCCGAAGCAGTACCAGGAAATGCCGCAAACTACACGAGCGAACGGCCGTTGTGGTATTTTGAAATCGATCTGCCGGCGAGCACGGCGATTTCGTACAAGTATTTACGGCAGGAAAGCAATGGGAGCTGGCTATATGAGAGCCAGAATAGGACGTACGCAGTTCCAGTGTGTGGGACGCAGGCAGAGACTGGGAGTGCCATTGTTGAGGACGCGTGGGTAGGACCAACAGGTACGCCATCGAAGGGATAATGAAATACTATGGCCTCTTTGGTAAATGCTGGTTTCGGGGAAATGAATAGAATATGACTGTCTATAGCAGTAATTATGATACATGAAATGTACCTTATGCGAAATTTTGTAAGCCATGACTCTGAACTTATGCATCCGTGATAGCGGCGTACGCTCTAGGAGATATTTGCCTAGTCTATGCTATGCGATGTGTGTTTCGGAAGAACTTTTGCAAACGTCCTGGCTAGATGTGTAGAGCTAGCTCCCTGCAGCTATTTCTCAGCCTCAAAACCCTTTCGCAAACCAAGTTAGGCACACAGCTTGAATTTCTATTTTCCCAAACGTGGAGCGATTTCCACTCACAGCAGAGCTCAAAGCTGAATGCGTACAAGTATTCACCGGTTGGATTTTGATTGGTTAGGGAGGCGCTACAAATGGTGGCGAAGTTGCTTACAGGCATTTACACAGCCCCCCACCAGAGATGATATCTGCCTTGGGCTCCTCTTCCACCTCAGGGTATGCATATCCTTCCTCTCCGGTTTCTGAACTTTGTCATTTTCTGCACATATTCTTCCAACACTCGTCGTCGAGATGGTCATCTTTGGTGGCCTTGAGCTTGTTGCTGCAGGTTACTTGATCCATCGTCATTCTAAACATAAGCGAGAACGACGCTTGCAACAGGAGGCCCTGGTAGTGCCGCCCCAACGCGGTCGCGCTTCGAGCACTCCCTCCATCCCCGAACATAGCGGTCGAAGCCATTCGTTTGACCAGAGCTACACATACAACGACCAGAAGCCGCCCAACTGGCAGCGTCTTCAACCTCAACCGCAGTACACCTACCCTCCCGTTTCCCCGCTGCCACATACAAACAGTTTGCCAGCAGGCTATCCGGTGACAGCATGGCCTCAGCAATGGGAACAGCCGCAGCCTCAAGCTCCAAATCCGCATACAGTCCCGCAACAGCCTCTTGAACCGCACTACACCAACTCACAGCCGTACCATAACCCTTACTACTCGACCGGTCTGCCCGACTTCTCTCAAAGTACGACCTCCCTTT
This sequence comes from Glonium stellatum, assembly GCA_001692915.1. Lineage (NCBI taxonomy): Eukaryota > Fungi > Ascomycota > Dothideomycetes > Gloniales > Gloniaceae > Glonium > Glonium stellatum. The sequence continues at coordinate 25,692 of KV749168.1, forward strand.
CAACACACCTCGACGTTCATGAACAGCGACAGCAGTCCGAAGTGACACCTACGCATACAAGTGTTGATGATGGGACAACAAGACACGTAAGGTTTGCAGAGCCCGGTGTCAGCGACGAGGAGACGCGGCGTAATGAGTTTGATGACCCTCCACCGGCGTATAAACCATAAGAAAATAGCATCGAAGGCTGCCGTATATGACTCTTAACGGGAGTATAGAGTATGCATGGATGCTGGCATCCGGTTTCAGTGTATGATGTGAGATGCACACAAGTTGTTGAGCTGGATTAGTATGCTTGGGGAGTGATGAGACGCATTGGATGTCGGTTCTCTATACTATTTAATATGAATTTCTAGTATGTGCCTAATTTTCAACTTATGCTGTTTCATATTTCCTTGTGTATACTATAGAGCTGAAGAAAAATTTCTATAATGTGATCAAGTTACATTATTTCTGTAGTTGGCCCTCATTTCTCTGGAATATGAAAATGACAAGTAAAATCTATCTTGGGCCTAACCAAAGTCGCACTGAATTGGCATCTTCGGTCATCTTAGATAGCTAGTAACGGATTGCTGTGTTCCAAGTATCACTATTGAATCAATTCCGAGTGTTTCGAGTTTCTTGAACTCAGGTAAGGGGCCTATCAGGCCGTCGGGACTATCCTCGTCTACCTAATATTGCCTACTGTCCCTGAAATCTGGATCTTCAGAACACTATATCAATGTAGGGTGTTCGAGCGTGGATGTCACATGAATCCAAAGTGTATGTACAATTTCGCTTGGCTCAGCCCATGACCAGAAGTTACTTAGTCCCACCATCGTATATACAAGAACCTAGGTCTATCCACTCTCTTGTAAGAAGCGAGCACCAAGTTCAGTCGTTCGGCATATACAATACTGGCGGTAAGTTAGAGCGAGGTTATGCTACAGTGAGACAGATACCTCATCGATATTATCATCCAAAAGGAGGACTTTATTTCCCGAGAAACTTTTCACCGAGGATAGTTGCAACCAGGACAGCAAATTCATCTAATGTAGTTCCTCAAATCTATCACACCAGATTTCCAACTTCCGTACGGTTTTCAAACGGGCCAGGAATTGGCGTTCAAAAAAAGTGCCCCGGCCCACCTCCTTCGATATCATGTTCAGGAGGGATTAAGGACATCGGATAATGAATTATCGTACATAGCTATTCGCAATTCTTCCAGCCTCAGTAGTTTGCAGAGCAGAATGAGGGCTCTTACACCAGAAAAGTCGTTAATATTTACATTTTCCAGGAGGGCAGCCTCGCAATTCAGTCCCAGACTTGCGGCAATTCAGCGGAGAAGCTCCAATTCATGTCTAAGGCATCGTGGTTTGCCATGAACGAGAGCCTATTGGATTTCCAGCATGCGGAACCTCTATGAAAAGATGAGAAGTGAGTGTTGTATGAATTTAACGTAAATGAGCAGTTTACTAATTCTCAGCCTCCGTGCCGCCTAAAGCGTTCAATCCAGGTTGGAAAGCAAGAACCCACTAGCGAGAATCTTTTGCCTACTATTGAAATCTATAACTGTCATCCTGTCACACATACATTAATAATTATCTATGATGTGGTGCGTTATTGCTTGACTGCATTCCGAAATTTACTCATCCTATACACGTCTATGATCCGCCTACTAACTGTACGCAGTCAGGTCTTTGGTAATCCTAAAAAGAATTCCGAAGAGGGATTGCTTTGTTCCGTGCGTGATCGTAAAGAAGAGTAAAATACCGCTTCTCAATCGTGTTCTAGCTACCCTGATACAACCTTCAACCCCCCCACGGTATCCGGTTTTGCACGGACAGGATATACCAGGCGCAAGATTGAAATTTGCGAGATTTCTGCAATGCTATGCTTAGACGTCGAAGGATTATGGTATTCTTATTGCAAAACTTCACCAGCTCTAAGGATTGGTATGTGTCTAAACAGTCATTGATCAAGACTCGAGACCTCTTGCTAGTCCGAGCTTTCGTCAAGGGATCATTAACACGTGAAACCCCCCTAAAGACTTGAAGTCAGTGTTTACGTACCCACATCTAAATGCCCGAAATACCATCCTGGGATAGGGTGTGTTGTCCACGAACTTCGTTAGGTGGCAGCAGGCAAAATGATTAGTGAGTGAATACGCCGGCCGTCCGCAGATATGCACTCTATCACCGTAATTAGGGTTTGTTTGACACCCGCTCCTTTGTAAGCTTATTTCATTCTTACAGATAAGGACGTTGGGCAAGTCGAGCATCCTTAAAAACGCGCCCGGTTTCATCCATATTGTACATGGTCTTCACCAACACTATTGACCTTGAAAACCCTTAGTAACAGAGAACCAGTCAGCTATTTATTATAGATATGGTGACTGCATCTTTTCCAATTTTTCGTTTTTATTTGCATAGCTCTTAGTTCTGGGTATTTTTTATAAAAGGGCTGTAACTAATCCTTACCTAGAGTCCGAATAGGCCAATCGTCCTCAGAGACCTAAGAATGGAAAGCATGCTGGAGCGCAATAGTGTGTAATAAAGTCTAACTAAATTTAACTAGCAATGACTATCCGTTCTACAGCATCCAAGGGAGGCACTTCATGGGTGCTTTCTCTTCCTAAGGAGTGAGATGGGATACTACTGCTGATTAAATTCGTACTGTTTACTGAAATAAGTCCATAATCCTAATGTCGAAATGTGGACGTGGAAGCCCTACCAAGCTCAAATAGAGTTCTATTGATACTCCCCTTAAAATTTACACACACAAGGAGTAACATGACGCTTTCTATACGTGTATGGGTACTACCAATCATAGTCTGGATCCTAGTTCGAAAGTGAATTACGAAAGGAACTTACTAGATGCATTGTCTATGCCGCTACGTCAACATGAAAGCCTTTAGAAATTTGTCAGTGTCGCACAAGCCTCTACAATGCAGACTTAGAGAGCAAAAAGAGCGACTAAAGAGCCGAAATGACTAGACGGTGATCCTAACTACTATGAATGTAACATCTACCTGTGATAGCCGCTTAACAGCTAGTCTTTGAAACCGGGCACTGATATAGGAGTATATATGTAGATAGCCATAGCTTAGTTATCACTAAGCGAGGAAAGGGGTATACCTCCTTTTCGAGCCCTTAGCTGGCGATTCATCCTTTTACAATCTTGCATACGTACTAGGCACTCTGCCGGAACGAGAACTGATGGCAAGCCGAGAACCATTGATAGCGGAGACTCTGCGGTACTTAGGGGGAAGCCAACGTATCTTTTGACCATTCCCAGTGATCCATTGCCCGTTAAAGATGGTGCTACAAGTTTCAACTGGTGCATCATGTGTTTCGTCATTGCAGCACCCCTTTAGTTGCAAGATGCCTTTATTTGTAATAAGGCATGAGCCATCGTCTAAGAATTTTGCCTCTCTTATATCCCCAATATCTTCAAGTTTTTGTAACACCTGTCGTGTTGCTAAATCCCAATGATGCATGGATTTAGTTGCTAGACCCGACAGATACCAGCTGCTTCCCATCGGGCGAGAACGCGACCAACATCCTCGGATGTTCATGACCCTCCAGCGTCTGTAGTGGTTGTCCGGTTGCCACGTCCCACAGCTGCACGGTGTTGTCAATCGATGCGGACGCTAGGAGCTTTCCATTTGATGAAAACGCGGCTGCTAAGGTTGCATCATTATGGCCTCTCAAAATTTGTAATAGCTGTCCAGTCACTGTGTCCCATAGCCGCACGGTTTCGTCAAACGATGTGGATGCTAACAGCTTCCCGTTTGATGAGAACGCAATTGAGAAGACAGTTGCTTCATGACGTTCTAATGAGCGCACTAACTTCCCAGTCGCCACGTCCCACAACCATATACTCCCGCCACTTGACGCGGATGCTAGCTGCTCGCCATCCGGCGAGAACATGACCGTTGTGATCTGATCGGTATGACTTCCTAAAGTATGCAACAGGTTTCCTGTCGCCCCACCCCATAGCCGTATAACACCAGAGCACGACGCGTATACTAACTGCTTGCTGTCCGGCGAGAACACGACATAGTCATGCCAGTTATCGTCGCTTTCAAACGTCTGCAAGAACCGGCCAGTCGCCATTTCCCACGAACACCGACTCGCTCCGTTTGACGCGGACGTTAGCAGCTTGCTGTTGGGCGAGAACGTAATTGTCGAGACTAAATCGCTATGACCTTCGAGTATATTCGGCGCCTTTCCCACCGTCACATCCCGTAGCTGTATAATCATACAGTCGGCAGACGCTAGTTGCATACCGCTTGGCGAGAAAACAACTGTGAGGAAGAATTCCCCATGGGCTCTGAGTTTCTGTAGCAGCTGTCGGTTCGCTGCGTCCTACAACCGGATGGTCCCGTCGTCGCTGGCGGGCGCAAGCTGCTCGCCGTTTGGGGAGAACGCAACCGAGTTGATACCTGCCTCGTGGCCTTTAAGCGTATGCAACAACGCTCCTGTAGATACATCCCATAGCTTTATGGTCTTGTCTTGGTTGGCAGACGCTAACTGGTTGCCGTCCGGTGAGTAGGTAACCGAAAAACCCATTTTTCTGTGGCCTACGGGCGTTTGGAACCGCTGTCCTGTTGCCATATCCCAGAGCAGAACGCGAGCGCCCCCACAGCCAGACGCTAACTGCTTGCTAGTTGGCGAGAATACAACTGGTGGGACCGTGCCCCACTGGCTTCTAAGCGTTTTCGGTAGCTGTCCAGTTGCCGCATCCCATAACTGTATGCTCTGGCCATTTAATGCGGCCGCTAGCCACTTTCCATCTGGCGAGAATGAGATCGAATCGACCGGACCCCTGTAAACGTGATCGACCCGGTCGTTATTCCGTTCAAGTATCTGAAGCGGCTGTCTAGTTGATATGTTCCATAAATGTATAGCTGTAGACGCGGCCGCTAATAGCTTCCCATCCGGAGAGAACGCAACTGACTCAACGGAATGGCTATGCCCTTTTAGTGTCTGCAGCGGCTGTCCGGTCAACGCGCTCCATAACTGCACGGTCCCGTCGTGTGATGCTGATGCTAGCAGCTTACCGTCTAATGAGAATCTGATTGAGACGACTTCACTTCTGTGGCCTTCGAGTGTCTGTATTTGTGCACTCCAATCTCTTTCAGCTTTGGGAGACCGACGAATCCAACGAGGGATCTGCGCCTTCAATATTTCCCCGATCATGCTCGTTTCAGGGGCAAAAAGGACCGACGACGAATGTACCTGGAGAGGCGCTTTGTCCCAAATCGTGTTATTTGTTTGAGCGAAACGCCTCGCATCATAAAGGAACTTCGCACATCTTGTATTACCAAAGGGCTTAAGCCGTGTAACTTAGCTTGGATCATGTCAATTTTTGGGTTTCCTTACCTGTACTAATGTCTCTGCTGACTTGATGACGTGAAAGATTTCGAACGCTCTGCCCAAAAGGGCCATAGCTTCTAACCAATGAAGGAGATATTTTTCAAGGAATGAGATAGCCTCGCTTTGGTCGTCGATAAGGCTATTACAGCGCTCTAAGTGGTATACCCAATATCGACAGGCATATTTCAGATCTGGTGTAAGCCGCGAGTCTGTCAAGTGACTACCTACTTCACTTCGGTGTACACCCATATGTTGCGGCCCACAAATATTCTCATGTAGCTGAACAGACATGGTTCGGATGCAGTTGGCTGTAATCGTACCATGCGTGAGTCTTTCGTCAATCCGGAAGGGGAATCGGCTACGTTGGTTATCATCTAGCAGGAAGTTACGGAAGGAGAAGTGAAGTAATCGAACGGGAGAGTTCTGGCCCGTGGGGTATCCAGCACAGAGTGAAGTAGGTCTAGTCTACACTTAACGTTACGTGCAGAGATTGAGATAAGTCTTGCGATTGATTCCATCGAGAGTGGTTCGTTGAGGACGACAATCGTACCAATGATCTGCTTGAACTGTGTAATCACCCTTTCCCTTTCCGGTTCAGCCAGCCCGACAAGAAGTTGATTGAACATGGGGAGGTATGTGCCCCCGAATTTAGATGCTTGACTGATAGTTCGGTATTTGAGCACTTCGATGAGAAGACCTTGAGGGTCGCCAAATCTTCTATCGCCGATGAACTGGCACATAGTTGCCGCGTAGATGAATAGAGGCTGGGCCATCTTGACAAGATCCTGCACATCGCTATCAACTGACCAATCTGCAGGTAAGAAGCTGTCACGCCGAATCTGTGCTGGTTCGTCTTTCAGGAATACGTGCAAATCATGCTTGACTATCGTTCCATCAATCTCGTGAAGTGCAGCATCCTCGTGCGCATCTCCCGCCATTTGCTCGAACCCGAGGCAGATCGGAAGTCCTGGGAGGCTTGTTACAAAAATGCGCAAGCTTACGCTTTCGAAATTCCGGCATAGTGCAAGTAGGCCGAGGATAGTCTTTATATCCGATTCCCGCTCACATTCATCCAATGCATCGATCACCATCACTAGACTGGACGCGTTCTAGACGCTACACTGTACATCTGAGAGCGGCTTGAAGACCAGCTTATCAAACTGCTCTGATAAGGCTTTTTCAGGAAGTGCCGGATCATTGCGCATTGCTGTCGCTACGAGATGGATCAATGCTGGCACGCTGCCGACCATCCGTGCCGCAATGGCCGTGAAGAGATTTGAAGCATTTCCGCGATCACCCTCGCCTCGCTTGAAGAAGAAACTAACTGCCAACTGTGTTTGTTCCGCCAGGTGCTCGGCCACTGTCCGCGAAACTGTGGATTTGCCCGTGCCGGCCATGCCTTTTAGCCAGAATATGCATCTCTCATTCAGGCCTTCTGCCCACTCATATATTTTGAGGAGTAGATCGATCCTAGTCGCGCGGTAACATTTGCGCTCATGTTCGTCCGCATAAGAATCGAATATAGCACCTTTAGCTTGGGGTAATCTGTTGAGGCTGAATGTTCGATCGAAGTCGCAGATGAGGGTACTACAGCAGCAAGACAGATCAGCTTCTTCCGAGATCATCAGCGTTGGCTTAGTCATAAAAACGCACGTCTGATCGGTTTGAGAGGGTTGTGGGGCTGTCGCGCTTGGAGATGTATTGCTTTGTGGCGCGGGGGGTCGTTGTGGAACGAGCTCGACTCTTTTCGTTAGTGACGACGAGGACACGCCTGGACTTTTTGATGATACCACTTCACTCAGTTGAGTTGGAGACACAACGCCGGCATATGAGTCCCTGTTCTGTTTTGAGGATTTGTCAATCTTTTTCCGCAGCCGAATGAACGCCTTTGCCCTCCCCTCCCCATAGAGAAGCGGCATGTGTATGTCGAAGATGCCCAGAAGAGAGTATATTTTATCTTCCGGACGTTTCGTTTCGCGTTGCGCCGCCAATGACAATCGCTCATCGGCGCTGAAATGGGACAGTGGAATTCCACGAAGAGCTTCAATAGGAATCCCAGTCACATTTCGAATACATTGTTCCAACGACGCCTTACTGCCAATTCGGTCACCTTCTTGTGAGAAAAATTCGACTGATGCCGGAGCAACGAGCTCTTGGAGCGTCCAGCCTCGAGTAAACCATCTGCTTCTCTGAAAAGCTGTTTCCTATACGATTTGAGACGAATGGCTATCCCTATCATGGTCAGATGTTGAGACATCAGTCAGGTACACATAGCATTTAGTTGAATTTCGATACCAGCGAAACACCGAATTGATGGCCTCCATGAGCCCGGTGTTACTAGATTTGTCAATGCAACAAGTGTCCATCCAGAAGTGTTTTAATCCGTCGCTAGCGGCTTGTTTCCTACAAAACTCGATCTTGTCATAGCCAGCCTTGTTCTTGCTAGCACTCTCCATCAGGTCTTTGAACGTGACTTCATCGCTGTCCGCTCCCCAAGTATGCGAAAGTATGGCATAACGAGGAATGTCGTCGTCGACGCATTCCATCAGGTGGAGCTCACCATGGTCTCTGCATTCTATAAGGCGCATCGCTGTACGTATTCGTCGCAAGGCTGAGTAAAGTGCGATTGTAGAAACGTGAGAAAATAGCGAGTCGTTTCTTCGTGATTATCCAAGCTACTGCTAACGGCCATGGGAGAGGACTGCTGAGGATATTGCGGAGATTACATTAGGACGAGTCAGTGAGACATCGTTAGCCTTTAGAAGTCGATGGAGTCTCCGCAGAAGATGTGATGAACGGAAGGCTGTTCATCATAAGTGGGGTTTATGGCGCAGTCCCTTTGAGGACGCTTGTCGAATCAACGTCTACCAAGCCTCATTGAATGTGGCTGAGGCAAGAAGATAAGACATTACTTTATTGTTAGCAAATCTAATGCGAAGCTGTTTCATGATACAAACCACTATGGAATAGGAGTGCAAGAATGAAAGAGGAAAGGCATTGAATTTGACCTGTTAGTAGAAAGAAATTTCGTCCCAGCGTCGAGAATGTGGTGACTTTCAAGTTGTATGTGATTGGTGACAATTCGACGTGTAGGGATTCTCGCTGGCAGGGAAGTGTCCCAAGTACTGTGAGAGGGGTAGTGTGAATTGGTTGCAGTATATAACCTGGGTAGTATAAGACATGCCCTTCTGGAGGTCTCGGGATACCCTTCTGGAGTATGCTCTGCCTGGCGGTGGGCAATAGAATTATGCTCACATCGTTCCTCTTGAAGAGTGGCAGTATACAGTATGGAGGCTCCCGCTTCGTACCCAGGTTGGCGCCTGTTTGTCTGAGAGTAACGTTACCACGTGCTGGACTGAATCAATTCATTGCGATTATTGAGTAATTTTCTGCATCGTTCGGGAGAAGGCTAAGTTATCCCTTCCGCTGGTGGGTTGCGTCATACTGTTATCGATAAGGGCCAGTTTATCGAAAACTGGCTCAAGCGTACCTAGGCGGTTACTTCCAATTTGATCCCTCCCAATTTGCTGCTCGAGGGTTTTTCAACTTTTCGTGTGTGTGGATTCGCTTAATTAATTAGGGAGGTTGTGCATTGGATCAACGATCGAAGTTGAAACCCAGCCGCTACATAGGCATGACTGCTTCTAGGTGTTTTCGCAGTTACTTCCCAGCAGGTAGACTAAGAGGTGGATTCTCTTCAGGCATAATACGATTATAGGCTTTGGTGATTATTTGAAAAAGAAAAAAAAAACTTAATTGGCAAAATAATAGCGGGATGAAATATGAAATACGATACGAATGATTGGATGATTGATAATGATGATTGACGATGATGATTGACGATGATGATTGACGATGGTGATTGATGGTGATCCTGGTTTAAGGGTGATACACTGAATGTTCCACATTAGGCAGTCGGAGATGGCAAGTTGGTGTTTGGGGCAAAGACCCAAGCTTCACACAGCATCAGATCGGCGATCTCCCGCCTGACATTTCGCTTCCAAGGCATATGGAGGGAAAAAAAAGTTAATCGTGGCGTCTTGGTGGTCAGCCAGTGTGCCGTCTAACCCCGAACCCGGAGACTTCATTGGCATTTTACTCCATCCGGCTGAAGCCAGCCCTGTTTCTGTCCTCCCGCGGGTGCTGTCAGAGCCACAACGGAGAACAAGGGGAAAGAAGGGGTTTTTAAAATCTATCGCGTTCTTCCTCATCCCAGCCCGTATCCTGCAAAAGTCACACCGCGTCTCTCTTGACAACCCTCGGCACCCCGACGACCCAGAAACCCCCTCGCACAGCCGAAGGGCTTAGCGCTCGCCTGCAATCCACCCACGCTTTGCCTTCCCGCATCACCGGCTGCAGCAGATGACGTCAATCGTGCCGAGTCCAGGTCTTCCCACCACAGCGACGCCAGAATGCCCGCCCGCTTGCTCGGTGGATGAAATCCTCAGCCGTACTCCTATTGCGACTCTTGTTGTTGACGACTCGTTATGCATCTGCCAAGTTTCTGACAGCTACCTCGCCCTGTGCGCTTGTTCGCGGGAACAGGCCCTCGGCTTCGACCTTTACCACTTCATCGACAAAAATGTGCCCGCAGTCATGCCCCGTGCAGACTCGGTCCGCAAAGCTATACATACTGCTACAACCGCTCGCAAGGCTTATGTTCTTGATGATATACTGGTCGAGGATGGAAGTTTCTGGAGCATACGGGCCGTACCCATCTTCAAAAGCGAGACCCTTCTTTATATTGTTCTCGAGTTCGAGAATACCACAGAGGAGCACATGAGGCAGGCCGAGCTTGAGGAACGGGTATCTACTAACGATACCTTTCGCATCTTGGTTGAAACGGTCAAAGATTATGCTATCTTCATGCTTAATCCGAAAGGCAATATCGCCACCTGGAACACCGGGGCACAACTTTTGAAAGGTTACACTGAGGAGGATATCGTTGGTCGGCACTTCTCGAATTTCTACGGCCTAGAAGATCGTCTTGCCGATAAGCCGGGGAAAGAACTGGTGGTGGCCTTGCGGGATGGCCGGGTGGAAGATGAAGGATGGCGCTATCGGAAAGATGGCTCGAGATTCTGGGCTAATGTGATTATTACGCCGGTTTATAGAGGCGAGACCTTGATCGGATTTAGCAAAGTTACTCGAGATCTCACCGAACGAAGGGCTGCTGAATCTCGATTACTCTCAGCTTACGAAGAGTCTGCAAAGTTGAAATCCGAGTTCCTGGCAAACATGAGTCACGAGATCCGAACTCCAATGCATGGCATGTTATCGGCGCTTACACTGTTGATTGATACTGGCTTGGATACTGAGCAGTTGGAACTAGCACATATTATTGAGGAATCTGGAGGCGTTCTGCTACAAGTTATCAATGATATTCTGGATTATTCAAAGCTCTCCTCTGGCTGCTTTTCCATCAGCTCCGATGTTATCAGCGTACCAGATATCATAACCTCGGTTGCGCGTAGCTATCAGGCAACCCTACCCCCTGGAACACGCTTGGAAGTTGAGCTCGACTCTCGCTTACCCAGCTCTGCGGATGGAGACCCCCTTCGTTATCGTCAGATAGTCCAAAATCTGTTGTCAAACGCGGTAAAATTCACCGAGAGCGGTTGTGTTAGTGTACATGCAAAGCTCCTGAAAGAGGAGGAGGATTCATACACTATTCTGACCGAAGTAACGGACTCTGGAATTGGCGTACCGCTAAGTGCAGTTGGATCCCTCTTCGCGCCGTTTATGCAATGTGACAACTCGGCCACAAAGCGCTACCAGGGCACCGGGCTGGGCCTTTCTATCTGCAAGAGCCTGGCTGAACTTATGGGTGGCCAAATTGGATTTCGCCCAAATCCTGATAGCAAAGGCAGTGTTTTCTGGTTCTCCGCTAAGTTTAAAAAGCTCAAAAGGCTAGAGCAGTTAGATGAACTTGAGGCCAAGCTGCAGAGTACCGTTGTTACCCCACCACCGCTGCCTTCCGTCAGCTTCAAACGGGTGGCTTCAAAGAAGAGGCTTTTGTTAGCCGAAGATAACCACATCAACCAGAAAGTCATGCTAAGGATGCTTAAGGGCCTAGGATTCGAGCATATTGATACGGCATTGGATGGTGTCCAGGCAGTCGCACTCGCCAAGAAAGAACCGCCAAATTACGACCTGATTCTTATGGATGTAAACATGCCCCATCTTGACGGAGTAGGAGCGACAATAGAGATCAGAGATGCTGGTCTACAGGTTCCTATCATTGCTATGACCGCAAATGCCCTGAAAGGTCAGGCAGAGTCATATTTGGCGAAGGGAATGGACGACTATATCTCCAAGCCTGTGGACCGACAACTCTTGCTCAAGACTTTACTGAAATGGATACAATGCACAATTTCATCGTAACACACTGCTCTGCCGTTTCAATACTCTAATTAATATCAGCAGAATGCAGTGCTAGCAGCAAGAGTACGACATCCGCTGGGTTTACAACAACTCTTCTGGATATTTGAGAATGCAAACCCGAGCACTATTACGGTGCTAATACGGATTCGTAAAGTTCAGACCGCTTACACCTTCGTCAGTTATCACTAGCCTGCGTCTCGTGTTTGGCCCGCAAAAGCGGCTCATCAAGAAATGGAGTATGGTGTTGACTTGAATGGGGAATGGCATTTGGAAGGCGCAGGTAGAGTATTTACGGGTTTGTAAAGCAGCTGGAGGTTTACGTGTTGGATTTGTACACCTTTGGATATGTGCTGAGAGTTGACCACACTGAAATAAGCCTGCAGATAAAGGAAATGCTCAAAGTTCGAATACAATGGGCACATATTTGCTTTTGCTAAAACTTAACTGTTCTCCTTATCGGTGTGTGGTGAAAGTTGACACATAAAGCAGACTTAAGAACAATAATATTCGATACAATAACCTTGCCGCTAAGTAGGGGTTAGTATTGGATTATTAGGTTCTATAAAGGTATGATGGTGTGAGTTCTCTTCTGGCTCACTGCTGAATTGCTGGTCATATAGTCCGGATTATTCAGTTATTGATAGTTTCGCAATCTTGGCGAAAGCTATAGGCACACAGCTGCTTATCTAGTCTTATCATAACTCTGCGCCCTACCTTTATTAGCCTTAATTCTTTTAGTAGAGGTTTAATACTTCCAATGTCATAGTTCCTAGAGATAGTGTTGGAGCGTCTAGTGCGCTTTAAGGTAGAACGAATAATATCATTATACAAGCAAACCGACTCAAGAGGTGGTGTGCTTAACGTAGGCTAGAACGGTAGAACCTATGCAAAACGCAATACCTACAAAGCCCTCGTCTGTGTTTGCATCTATGCACTAATACACTACATCAAAGTAAGATCCAACCGCGTCTCCACCCAATCTTCTCTCACCCACTTCCTCCAAAATCATATCGCGACTCACCTCAGACTCCAAGTATAATTATCACGGCACTTTCTGTAATCAACAAATCATTGATGACCCTTTAGGTTTCTTGACCTGCAATTCCGACGCTGACGTTTCCTAGGTTAAAGCTACGCCGCGCGATTTCTTCCACTGTAGCCATGACAACCACATTGAGGCCGCCAGCTCTGCCGCCGCAGCAGCCGCAGTGTGATCCACAGTTCGCATAGCAAAGCCGACAGACGAGCATACCGGTCTCTCATATCGGCATCGTGACGGGATCATATATACGCCAGAGTACTAGGAAGTCGTGCACAGCAAGTACGCGGCCACCTGCTTGGGCATTCGACGCGGCTTTTAGGCGCCCCTTCACTAATGAATGAAGTCGTGCGTGGTAAAGATGGTGACTATGAGATAGACGAGGAATATGCAGAGAAGTTAGCTGGTGAGCTGCTAGTCCCCGTTGCGCCTGGCTAGGTATCTCGGTTCTCTTGGGGGCGAAGCTATTCGCTGGTACATCTAGAACTAGATATGAGAACGCGTGTTAGTATATTATACGAGCGAAGTGGAGATGAAGTGCGTGAGATGATTAAGTAACGTGCTTGAATCAACAATGCATATTCGATTCTTTGTAGTGTATGCCATCAAGCGTAAAGTCGACGGTCATTGCTTTATCTTTAATAGTCTTCTCGGGGAGGGCATTTTACTTAGTTTATAGGTCAATAGGTCTAGCTCACATCCTTGCAGTAGCATGATAATTGCGACACTCGATAAATAAACACTGAATGGTTTCGGCACAAAACACTACATACGGCTAGTATCCCTGAAAGCAACCAGTATTGTACGGATTGGAGCTTAGTATTGAGCAGCCCATTTTAGCACATTATCTTGAGACATAGGCAGGTTCCGGAGACACTTATCCACAATAGGAATTCCTAGCAAACCCTTATCTCATAAATCAGACCCTCCGTGGGTCGT
>KV749169.1:0-12838 GCA_001692915.1 Glonium stellatum
ATCGGAGGGGGGGTTCCTTTTTTTTTTTTTTCCGGCCTTGGATGCATTGGATTGGCGATTTGGGTGTAGCTGGTTTTGTCTTTTTTTTTGTTAGGAGTCGAACACTGAGAATGACATGGCTGCTTCGAAAAGCAGTTAGTATATTATTGTAAATCCACTAGCTTGCACTGCGGCAAGTGAGTGAGCTGCAGAGACTATGGTATGTTATTTGCATAGGGACACTGTTTGAAAGCGGTGATAAAATGTGTAGTCCAAGGATATTAGCTCCAAGTATAAGTCTCACAGCTTCATTTAATTAATTGTAACATGTAATATGAATCTAATGCCACAATCAATACGGAGGGACTTTGTACGCTAATGCCGTTAGATTAATTAAAATATGGAGTGCCCGTCCATATGAAGCTATAAATGACTCCTGATAACCATGAGACTTCATCTAGTCTCCTCGAAGCGAAAGAACATATCTAATCATTCAGCAGCGTAGAATCCCCTCCATTGGCAGGTTCTCAAACTCCTCCAGTAGTGAGGTATTGGGTTGCCGTAATAGGTAACCAGAGGTCCATAGATAGTGCTGAACGAATCATGTGATCAGTGATGTGATCCACTTTCCTCTCGACGGGCGAGCCGTGGCATGAATCAACAACGATTTTGGCACAAAAGCCGCACCAAAAGCGTACAGGCTCGCTAAAGTCTTGAGTGGCGCCACCAATGTGCGAGTCAAAGAACGCGGGCGAGTATTGGGTCAGGCAGTCGTGATGGTACTTTTGGCAGTGCTGCATAAAAAGCACCAGTGAATCGAACAGCTCTCCGCATACGGACTCCCCCAAGATTGTGTGTAGGTCATGGGTGCTGTGTTGGCATTTGTACACGATAGGGCCGGGTCCATGGCCTCTCTCATGGTCTCTCCATCTCGCAAGGCTATCAAATCGAGCGTTTGTACATTTCGTATCTGTGCACATATACGGCTTCGCCGGCAAAACCACATTTTCAGTGGCTAAGCAACCGAGCGGGCAATCAGCCACGAAAGTGTCATGATCCGTATTGAGCGTAGAGCAGGCAAAGCTGGGATCTGCCACCAAATCTTGAGGTGCTCCTCCTACACTATAGTCGTTCAACTGAACACCTCTCTCCTCACTTCCCGTTACCTCAGGAGAATGGTATATCTTAGGAGGATTATGAGATTCAGTAGTAGGAAAGGTGCTCCCAGCATCTGTAGGTGATCCACGCAAAGAATTCCACTGTGACATATCAAACCCATTTTTAAAATGAACGGCAATGTGCCTGGCGCGAGTGTCCCAATTTAATAGGTGCTCGCCACAGAACCCACAGGCCCAGGACTGGTTTGCATAGTCCATCTCAGACTTCCAAAACATTGCTGTGATAGAATCCAATTGGCCATTATGGACATTCCTGATATGCTGTGCAAGGTGGTCTTTCCTGTAGAATACTCGGTCTTCGATAGGCTTACCGAGGCACTCGTCAAGGCGGTGGGTCGATTTAAGGTGGGCATCGCTCGGGTTTGGCAGATAGCAGAAAGGACACTTGCTAGTTATAGAGTCTTCCTGTAGTATTGGGATGTGAGAGCCGTGAGCCAGACACGTCCATTTAGTTTTCGGGAGGTGCTGTGTTTCCTCATGTCTCTTCCATGCTTTCTCTGATAATTTTTTAAGGCAGAACGTACACTGAAAGAGCGGTTTCCCGATTTCGTGTCTGCTTTCCCCAGGAACTTGCGGAAGCGTTGGAAGCTTCTGTGGGGTGAAAACCTCTTCCCTCATGTACTTCTTGCTGCCTCGCCTCGACGCCACTTTCCTCACAGCATAACTCGATTGGGAGAATGCAGAACCTACACTTGACCCCGACCGAGAGCTAGCTCGAGATGAAGAATAGCGTCGGCTTGGCGTTATTGGAGAGTTCGAAGTAAGAGATGCAGATCGCAATGCGGCTTCGGCAACGGATTCATCCTCAGAAGACGAGGAAAGCCAGTCTTCAACGGGATTCAATCGACGCTTTCTGCTATTTGTAAACCAGGTACTAACTTGGTACTCGCTGAGCCCCGAGGACTCAGCCAACGTTTTCTTGGCTGCGCGTGAAGGGTATGGATTATGTTCATTGGCCCGTAGCCACGTTTCCAATATAGAGATTGAGTGCAGCGAGAACTTCGGTCGAAAAGCTCTTTGACGGTTTGGAGCCCCATCCATTGAGTAGGGTAAGTCCGGTAGCAATTCTTCCATAGAAAGGATGGGTTTTCCTCGAACATGTCGTACTTTTCGGCTAGGAAGCGTACTAGGCGAAAGACGTGTGTTGGGGTCATGCCACATCTCCTCATGGTATATCTGAGCCGAAGGCTTCAAATCGGACTGCGGTGTACCAGTTCAGTATCTTTATGAGACTGCGAAGTAAGTAGCTTACCTGGACATTCATAGAACCATTCGGGTCTTTACATGAAAATGGATCAATTTCTGATGTTGTGATGCCATCTTCTACCTTCAGATTCTCTTGTTGCGTCACACCACTCTGACTCTCACACCAGCAATGATCTTTACTACCATTGTGTGCTTTCCTTTTAGGAGAAATCCTTGAATATGACATATTGCTAAGCGGTGATCTTGCCGTTCAGAGACGAGCCTAACAAAAATTATGCTAAGTAATGGGAGGAAGAGAGAAGATAAATATCATACAAGCGAGCCCGTAAGATGAAATGCTACAAAAGAAACAGCTTTGTTTGATGATTAGTGGGTAATAACACCGTATTAAGAATTTGTATGAAACGATGTTGTGTAGTGAGTAAGAGGACCTTTACACAAGTATCCGGATGTTTCAGGGGCCCCAAATAATGCACGCTACGATGAAGATTCAAGAGAGATGACACTACCATGATTAGTTGGGGGACAAGGCAGGCTTTTCTATCGTGCATGCGCAGCCTCGTTGACTGATCTTGAGGGTGAGATGGCCCAGAAAACCGCGCGGCAGTCTCGCCAATGCATCCCCTTCGCCCTCAAGATCAGAGGTCATGTGACGAATCATGCACCCCAAAATTGTCATAGCTGAGGCATGAGATTATTATGTCAAATAACATTGTTTGAGTGTGGCCCATGGGAAGGCCTCAACGCGCTGGTGCCGCCATAAAATCCAGGCGACTTGCTGCAAGGTATACTCGAAGGAAACATTGGTCAATGTGCAGCTAGTCGTCCCGGCGCATTGCGTTCACCTACATCCAACGCCACCAAGAAGCGACTAACACAGTTGTACGCTGCTATCGTCGCAGTAATTTCGATTACTTCTCTATCCGAAAAGTTTTGCTTTAGCCGCCCGAACACAGCATCAGAAACTTGCACATCCAATGTCATCGCATCGGTGTAGTCTATGACAGCAAGGTGCTTCTCATCCACATAAGCCGCTTCATGTGACTCCTTAGTCTGTTGCTCGAGAGTAGTCGTGTTGACAATCGCCGACAATATAGCTGGCTTTGCACCGACTGCCTCATGGAACTGTAGCTGTGTGGGAGCTTGTAAGATATGCTGGATGTATTCCTCCTTAATATTTGGGCATGCGCGTAACAGGGGAGCGTGGTGTTCCCATTCAAACCATGCGTTGTTTAGAACAGCGACACGGCAAATAGCAGTTTCACGAATGGATGTAGAGAGTGTAGTCTGTGTGCGAATAGAGCCGAGGAAAGAGTTCCTATGAAGACCAAATCGGATTAGGATGAGCGATTGCGCATGAGGAACACAGGGGCAGCAACACTGTTATACAGATGCTTGAGTATAGGCAACGCTCACCAACCATCTGCAATAGGCGGGGAATGGAGCAGTGAGAGATCAAGTTCCAACAAGCCTGCCTCGCCTCTTCGTTGTTGCACGCGCTCGACAATGGCTTGATCATCCGCGTTCTCAAATTGAGGAGGGTTTGGAACGTATGGGAGACGCATACTGTAATTGAAGAATTGTTGCTCTCAAATTCAAACAAGCACACTTATCAAGTGGTGATAGCAACAAAGGCGAAACGCGAAGAGACGCAAGCGATTTCTCAAACATAGTAAGTCAAGCCGTCCGACCGAACCTAGAGTAGCCTTATCGATAAGAACCGCAAAATAACCACCATCTCGTGCCTTATCGACTACCACCCGCCTCACAACAATCTATGGGCTAGTTCTACCCAGTCATCGTATGCCCACCATGGTCCCACCCAAAGTGTCTACAAGATCAAAGAGTACACCGAATAATAAAAGAAAGACGAAAAAATCTGAGCACTCGACTAAAGAGTCATCGAACAACCAGGGTGGAATAAATGAAACGTCTGCCTCTTCCGCAGTCATTCCCTTGGAACTTCATCAATCGCTCCTAAATATTTTCAAGACATCTTTCACTGAAAGGCTTAATTCAAACTTTACCATATTACTGCAAGAAATCAAACAGCATCTCTACAATCGAGATTTTTTGAAAGCTTTTGGCCAGCATGATTATTTGGAAACATACGCAGCAAGGTGGAGTCCTTCAAGAGCTCTTGGCTATCTCGAGATTTTCAACCACGTATCTGATTATATCTTTATGACTGAGAAGCAACCATCAGAAAAGGACAGTTTACACCGCATTGTTTGTCTTGGTGGGGGAGCTGGTGCGGAAATCGTTGCCCTAGCCGGGTTTCTCAACTTGTTTCACCGCGAGGTAGACGAAGGCGGAGAATCCCTTCAATTAAAAGCTAATAGTAAAATAACAAAGCATTCAGAGCGACGATTTGAAGTTGTTGCCGTCGATATCGCTGACTGGATCCCTGTGGTCGAGTCTCTGCAAACCAGCATTACAACTGCACCACCGCTCTCGAAATATGCACCAGCCGCAGTGAAAGATGCCAATGCTCCTTTAGCAATGCCCAACTCCTTCCATGTTACATTTCGTCAACACGACATCCTGAGTGTCGACTTCTCCGAACTCTCATCCCTTCTGCGAGACGCGAATCTCGTAACGCTTATGTTCACGCTAAATGAGTTATACTCAGCATCTCTATCGCAAACGCAGAGGCTTCTGCTAAATATTACCTCCTGCTTACAGCCTGGAGCATTACTTCTAGTTGTAGATAGCCCTGGAAGTTACTCAACCGTATCCCTCAATGGAGCGGAGAAAAAGTATCCTATGCAATGGCTACTAGATCATACGTTACTTCACACTACCACCGTCGAGGATGCTAGCGAACCAAAGGACGACGGAGGGTTGTGGGACAAGCGCGTAACGTATGAATCGCGCTGGTTTAGGCTGCCGGAAGGGTTAAAATACCCTATTGAACTAGAAAATATGAGGTATCAGTTGCATCTTTTTAAGAGACAGTGAGCGGGGTTGTAGGTTAGGGGATAGAGACAGTTTGGATTTAGTAAAATATCAATACCAAAAGTTCACGTAAGGGGCGTAATCATGTTACTTCGAACTCGCGTGTGAAAATTAAAAGAAACTTGAAAATATATCCCTATGCTTATCTAGGCTTCGTCATATTACACTAAGGCTCCGAGTGTTACATTCAAATCATGGATTAAGACAATAGTAGGGTTGTTAATACATCGTAAATGCAAATTACCAGGGGTTCTGGTGCGAAGGACAGTGCCTCGTTGAACTTAAGCACTACTATCACCTATGAAGGTCCGTGCCATCCCTGGATACTCACGTCATCTCTTCGGCCCGAGCTTCATTCTCGCATTACAAATAACCACTCGGGGTCTCCATGCATGAATACTGTCTACGTCTTTGTCCTCATGAGTTTATTCGCTTCTGCAGCTAAGAGAAGTTTACGCGCACTTCCAAATCAATCTATTGCACGTGTGAGAACTAGACCGTAGGATCATAGAAAATTCAGAGTTAACAGTCCACAGCCCGCATTATCTCGCACAATGCATATCCAATCGATTCCTATGTGTATGATCATTCACTTCTTGTATTCATGCCCAGCTGTTAACAACAGATTATAGGGGAGGGGACGGGCAATAACTATGCTTACTTAGTTATCGATGATAAGTCAAAGGAAGCTGTAATCATTGATCCCGCAAATCCACCTGAGTAATGCCCCAACTGTGCCGGCTTATTGCTATATGAAACACTAACAAGTTATTCCCCACGTTAGAGTTCTTCCAGTTCTCAAAGAACGAACTGAGAGTGGCGCTATTAAGCTCTCAACCATAATGAATACACATCAGTACATAACCCTTCGCTACTTAAATAACATGATGCGGGGATAGTTAACGGAGCTCACTGCAGCCATCATGACCACGCCGGCGGAAACAAAGAAATTGCATGTTCTCCGGCATATTCCTCTCTTGCTCTTGCTAATCCTTCTAGCTAAAACACTTCCCACTTCCCATCTTCGGTGGCAAAAATTGTGATAGCGTCACCAATACACCCGCACACAAATCCACCTTCTCTGTTGGTGAGAGCATAAAAGTTACTGCACTGCACACACCATGTCATACACAAGACAGCATCTGCTATTTCTTTGAGGATGGAGCAGACAGAGCAGTCTTCACAGGAGACACCCTATTTATTGGAGGTTAGTCGGAGTTCCAGTCAATTGAAGGGAGAGACACATGGTAGAGAGATTGGTAATATACTGAATGCTTTTGGGGTATAGGGTGCGGACGCTTTTTCGAAGGTAACGCCGACGAGATGCATAAGGCATTAAACGAGACCCTTGCTTCATTGCCAGACGATACGAAAGTATACGTAGGTTCTTAGCGATCACATTTCTATTACTCACTCTTACTCTATACCCTCATTAGCCTGGGCATGAATACACCAAAGGCAACGTGCGCTTCGCTAAGCGCGTGCTTGAGAATGACGCGATAAAGAAGCTGGAAGAATTTGCGCAGAATAATAAAGAGACGCAAGGAAAGTTCACCATCGGCGACGAGAAGGTGAGTACTCTCTAGAATTTTCCGATGTGATAAGTGCGCTAATTTTTGGTAGCAACACAATGTATTTATGAGAGTGAATGTGCGTATATATTGTTAACTCCAGTGCATCTTAAAACTATACATAGCTTACAGCACCACAGGATCCGTCTATCCAGCAATTAGTCGGCTATGAAAAGCCTGTGGATGTAATGAGGGCGCTCCGGGAAATGAAAGACAGAGCGTAGATATAAAGGATGAAATCAGATTAGTAGATAGGTTTGATATTACTCGACGGGACGAAAGGATGCCACATCTTTTGGCATGGCATAAGTCAGCAAAAGCGAGAACTTAGGTAGACTAAAAGAAGGAAAAAAGCAAACTCTCTACTCAGCATTGACCGAACTAAAAGTTGTTAATGCCATCAAATATTCAGGGCAACGCCACCAGCTTGGAGATACGACATGTGCCAATACCACTACAAGGTTAGAGTTCAGAAAGCGCAGATAACCTTTGCTGATATTGTATTACTGTCTTCATAATACAGCGCGGCACGAATCTACTGCTTGGTATATTCGAAAGTCCATATTTTGAATTCTTGCGTTTGTAGGGTATATGTAAAACCTTGGGTCTAATGTTGAACGCAGTTGACATTTCATGCAAGCCCCCATCTCCAAATAATCTTAGGTGTGCGTCTTAGCCCAGTTACGATACCAATCAAGGCACTCAGCATTCGCCACGGAAGCGGACGTCTTGACATTCAAGCCGCAGAGGATTTGCTTGACAGCTCCCTCAACCCTGAAACCACCGAATTAGCCCAGAACTTCTCCCTTGTCAAAGACAATATGAGCCAACTTACTTCTTCCCATTGGTCGTCGCCGGAATCTCCGGACACTCATCCACCACTCCCGGTACATGTCTCGCACTCAGCCCCTCCCTCACACGCGCCTTAATCCTCTCCACCAAACCCGCATCGAACTTCTTGCCTTCTGCCATCTTCAAAAATAATACAACCGTTTCATCAGTATCCTGCTCCCGGCGACGCCCAATACAAAGCGCATCCGCCACCTCATCCGCGAAATGCTCCAGCAGCACATTATAAATTTCCGCGCTCCCAAACCGCACCCCAGCCGGCTTCAAGATCCCGTCGCTGCGCCCCAGCATCACAAGGCCGCCCGTGGCAGGATTGAAGCGGACAAAGTCGCCATGATGCCAGACGCAGGTAGCGAACTTGTCGAAGTAGCTGTCGCGGTACTTGGTGGCGCCGTCAGCGCCCCAGAAGCCTACGGGCTGGCACGGGAACGGCTTCGTGCAGACGAGGTCGCCGGCTTCACCAGACGCGGTTATGTCCGCGCCGGTGTAGTCCCAGGCCGCGATGGCCATGCCGAGCCCGGGGACCTGGATCTCGCTGGCATGGACGGGCGTGAGCGGGGAGGGCGCGCCGAAGAGCGAGATGATGTCTGTGCCGCCGGTTATGCTGCCGAGGTTTATGCTGGAGGGGAATGTCGAGTAGACGTAGTGGAAGGTCGAGGGGGCAAGCGGGGAGCCGGTGCTGTAGATTGCTTGGAGGGTTTTGAGGGAGAGTGTGGAGCGGGGGGAGAGATTCTTCTGCTCAAGTACAGAGAGATATTTTGCGGAGGTGCCAAAGTGCGTTATACCGACTTCATCGATAAGGCGTGGCATGGCAAGGTCGTCAGGAATGGAGGTAGAGGAGTCGGTAGGCGATAGGTACCGGAAGGGGGAGCCGTCGTAAAGGACAAGGGTAGCTCCGCTGGCAAGGCCGGAGACAAGCCAATGCCACATCATCCAGGTACATGTTGTGAAGTAGAAAAGACGCGAACCAGGAAGCATTGAGCAGTGGAGTAGATGCTCTTTTTTATGTTGGATCAAGGTTCCAATACTCCCATGGACTATGCATTTCGGAGCTCCTGTTGTCCCGCTACTGTAGAGGATGTATACTGGATGATCCGGAGGAAGTTGTTTGAAAGTAAGAGTCCCCGGAGGGCTTCCCAGCATGACAAAGGAAGTATAATCATAGGCTTTACCGGATGGTACCTCAATAGAGCTCAAGTCTGTGTCAACTGAAGGGACGGTCGGAAACACAATTACAGCACGGAGGGTTAGGAGAGCACTGGCAATCTCGCTGACCTTAGGGAGGACCGGGTGACTTCTACCATTATAAAATGCTGCGTTGTCTGTAAAGAGTAGTGCCGGCTCAATCTGCCGTAGCCTCTCCAACACAGCATGTACACCTGTATCAGGGCTAACAGCTGTCCAGATGCCTCCGAGAGAAGTTGCGGCAAGCATTGCCACCAATGCATTGGTATGATTAGCAACATATCCAGAAACTCTATCACCCTCTTTCAGCCCTAAGGCTATCATTCCAGCCTGACATTGTTTCACTCTTTCTCGTAAATCAGCCCAAGTAACCGTTTGCCGCGTCGTTTCTGTGGCAGCGATAATAGCGGGACTATCAGGATCGACTTGCTGAGCTGGGAAGAGAAGGTTCTCAGCAAAGTTGAGTTTTGCCCCCTCAAAAAACCTTGGTCGAGGGAACATAGGCGCATTTTCGTCGACTACCTAAAGGACCGTTAACGCCCCCGCTCCCTATTTATAAGATACCGGGGTGCTAAATATGATGCTCACTTGTTGATATGGCTTCGAAGCTCTAATACCTGTTAAATGCCATACCTCACCCCAGAAGGCTGCGCTGTTATTAATACTCCATGAATGTAAATCCTCATAACTCCTCAATTGCAGATTGTACTTCCCGTTCATTGTATTGAGAAATGTCCACATCGGAGTAGACTGCGGGGATGGATGGACCCAGAGACGCGCAGACTCCTTAGATACGCCATTAGCGCCATTATAGATCTCTTCCTTTAGTGACACAGTCATGTTTGCTGCAACTGAAGAATGTCTTGTAATGCTTATGGTGGTGGAAAGGATGCCATTTTGTGTCTGGGATTTATCCTTGCATTATTGTCGGCTCGCCATCGGCTCGGGAAGCGAAAAGTTCAAGACTCCCGAGGGTTTCCGACGAACATCGACCCCTTGAATCTACCTCCAGGGGTCAAAAATTTGCGCTTTTAGGAGGGTTCGACTCTTCTACCTAAAGCCAGACTATCTTTTTTGGAAATAATGCAAAGCTGTAACCTTAGACCTCACAGAACGGCCACAGGATACCTTCGCTATGCGGTGAAACTTACCCCAGGACTAACTTCGGACACTAATTAGGCTTTAGATGTTAGCATGCTGAACTTCGTACTCGAACCACGGACAACATTCATTTATATTTTATCTTAAGCTAATCACTCATATCCTCATATACTTATCCGCCAGTACTAGCACTTCCTTATACCATACAAGCTGCCTAGTCACCCCAGATCGAGGCCCTTTCCCAGATAGTACTGCAGTCCAAGAACATTAGAAACGAATGATACGTGATGCTGATTCACTAACTAGAATTTCGTGGCCACAGTTAAGTCTTCCTCGATATACTTAGCAGTGTAGAAATTAGGGTAGGTGCAGACCCCGATCTCTTCCGAATACTTCGGAACCCACGTACGCCAAAAGTCGTGAAATAAAAAACCGGTTTGATAATAGTCACCCTTGCGGCATTTTCTCCCCCCCCACCTATCTTCTTTACGCTCTAGTTTCATATGACCATATGCAATAAACCAGCCAGAAGTAGCGACGCTCACATCAAGCCTTCCCCTAAGCTTATTTAAATGAGGTTCAAGCTGCCAAAAGCAACACGTGCTAGTCTCAAACATAGGAAGCCAGCATCCGCAAAAGTGTACCCTCCCTAAGACCTTCCTCTTCTCGAAGTTGTCATCTCTGACTCGATACCATTACGCCAATCCACCCGCATTACGTTTTTAGAATATTATGGTTTAACTATAGATAAAAACGACGGCCGCCGCGGGTTTTCTAGATTATTTAGCTACGGCAACGTGTCTCTATTATATCCGATCCGAAATATATTCCTCTAGCAGTGCTCGACTTCCCTCCAGGAGCCCCAGCCAGGCCTATCAGCAATGATAAAGCTACATTCAGCCTCATGTGCTAACCCAAAGATATCTTCAAACTCTATCTATTTAAACTCTAGTTTCATATCTTAGTAGTCATAACGGTATAGCTTATATTGGTCAGCTCCAGTAAGAGTAATAGCACCTCAAAGTCAGAAATTATATTTTACGAATAGCAACACCTTAGCAAATGTATATATTCCACTCTTCACACAGATTTTTCCGCTTGTTCAAACATTCCTTTAACACGATTCAGATATCTGATTAACCTCCAAATCAGCTAGTGAGGCGGGTAAACGAATTACTTCTTAAGACTAACTATCAAGACACAAAACACCCTCACCACCTAATCAGTACCCAAGAGAAATCGATCCAGTAGATCGTCGAATCATGTGCATAATAGAATTTACCGCTACCAAAGGATGCAGCCACGGCAATAATTGCTAGATCAAAATCATCTTCTACGAAAACGGTCCACTGGGATACAAGCATGGAGAAATCATTCACTTTGGAACACATACATCAAGACCTCGTAGAGTATCCAGGTATAGGAGCCGAAAGCTTGATGAATTTGATTCAGTGCAAGGCCCTCGAGTTACCAAGCCTTGTATTCGGGGAATGCTCACGCTCCCAAAGTTATTCAGCCCACATTAGAGCATACAGCACCCAGTATTGGTGATATGAATAACCCTATTCTTAATTACCGGCCGCACCAAGATTCTTTGGTGATGTATTACTTTATGTACATCCTCGGTCATTCTCTTTCGCGCGTTGAAGTCAGACTCTTCAGTTACTCAATTGGGCTAGGGCCCAAATACAGAGCTGGGGTTTAGTTGTCGTTCAGCCCATTTTTCTAATCAGCATCATCCCGTTTAAACTGCTGATCGTAGCGTTTAGTGAATGTGGAATGGTGTGAACTAATTTAAAGGAGGGGTGCCTCGGTCGGGAGCAGTCCTACTTTTCGTGGTAGAGAAACCATAATTCCCCCATTCCTGATTTCTATGCAAATTGTGCAGACTCGGGTAATTTTAGGATATTCTTAATATGGGAGCTCTTTCGGCGTATTCTATACGTTCCTATGCCCTCATTATGTTGCTCATTAATCGGGGTCCACATGACATCAAACAACATCATTCATACTGTATGTGTCATACCGCTCCCGCACTCATCTTTTAGCAACGACGAATTTTTTATGTGACATCTCTAGGAGTATGCATAGATTTGCCTAAAATTTTGTGTTTTATGTGTCTAAATCTAAACCACCTTCAGACACTTCACCAAAAATAATATAGCCTGGCAATAACCAAATAGATGACTTGTAACGTTTTCTTTCACATCATCGCTAGAACAACCCAATAACACGGGTCAGTACAAGAAGCTTGCCCTGGAGCTCATAAAGACTACTACCTTTATACTTCCACACTGTTCATATCAAGCTTTTCAAGCGACCAGAACAAGATTCTTCGACTCTTGATCTTCATTATATAAAAACTCACTACAGCTAAGTCCGCGGCACATAGACTCAGAACCCTGTGACGAATAAGCACACCATGTGCCAGTGTTAGGGTATCTGCCCACCCCAATATATGCCCACTGCTAGGCCCTCACTTCCCGCAATTATCACATCGGGATATGCACCGAAAATGGAGCTGAGAATTTCGCGGAGAAGCGCTAACAATGTGATCAACTTGAAATCCCCTGCAAGGTTCCACTTGACCAGGGGTACAACTCTTCTCGAGAAAATCGAGAGCGCCCATGTTATAAAATTATATGTATATACGCAAGGAAGGTATGGCTTATATAAGCCTTAAGCGAGAAAAGGGGGTATATACAGTACCAGGACATAAGTTTCCTAACACAATCAAAAACCCCACTAAAAGCTATTAAAATTCACTCTTTTAATATCCAGTTTTAACTATAACTTTATATTATAAATATT
>KV749172.1:0-32112 GCA_001692915.1 Glonium stellatum
CATCTACTCATTATAGTATAAATATCACCTCACTTTAATTATTTTATACTATAATAAGACAATTTAATTAATATATTATAATATAAAATCAGGGCGAATATGCACCAAAAACGACCCCTAAAATGCATTAAATCTAGGTGTAAAATGACCAATCGTGTGACCACAGGGTGCACGATGCGCATGTAAATTTCGAAAATGAACCGTGCATCCTGTTTGATCAACAGCTTACTCAACACAGCAAATAATACCTGACAAATTTGAATTTTCCCGGGGAACGTCTAAAATTCCGAACGCCTTTGTAGCCAACTCCGCACTCGTTACCAACAAAATATGAGTTCCACCTCCAGGGGTTTGGCTTAAGGTGGTGGTAGGGCTATAACGGTTTAACTCACACGCACGTGCTTAGCTACGGTGTGAATGGAGCGAAAAAGGCCAGGTTGAAGACATGAGCAGTATGTATAAATGTGCAGACTACCTGGGTGGGAGTATAGCTGAAGAAAATAATCTATTTATTACGATGTCGTGAGATTTCTTACTTTTGCCCCTGACAATACTTGGTTATCCCACCTCGGGCCGTCTGTAGATCCGCCAGATATTTTATCTCCGGCCTCGACGGGCGGTTCTGCTACCCGCAGTGCCGCAATATTGTGGGCAAGATCCCCAGGATTTATACCTAACCAACTTTAATACCACACCGGCTATTGAATAGCTCTCAGAGGGCTTATCTATAGTGATATTCTTCGAGCTCATCACTTGCAACAGCTGCTAACTACATCCGATCACTTACTCCTTTCTATTATCATCCTTCAAATACGTTCCCTCATTGAAGTATTTATTCTCAACCACGAGCGGCCTGTAAAGGGAAAAGCCGAGGCGTGAAGATGGTAATCATAAAAGCGAGGCATCTAATACATCACATAGTGCCTAGTTCACGCAAAATTTCATTTGACCCAATTCATGGGCAATGGCCTCCAGAGATGGCGGGCCTAGCTTACTACCGGAGATTTTTCTTTCTCGCCAGCCTTGGCGTGGTGTAGCATTTTGTCCGAATTCTATTTTCGAATACAGAAAAGTAGCAGAGCCACTAGATTAGTTCGCATAGACAGATTATCAAAATTTAGGTATCGATACAATGCAACGATTATGCATAAACCCTAGACAAGTCAATAGGGTAAGGTTACACCAAAGAACTGCACTCTCATACATGCGACCCATCCTAAATCCTTTGACAAAGCATGGGCCAGCCCGCTAGTCACGTTGTGAAATAACAGAACCCTACCACACCTTTGAAATACAGACCGAAATTATTGACTCGGTTAATATGTAAGACCTACTAGCATGGTTTAGTTACCCCGCCCAGTGGCGCAGTGCGCAGCGAGCCGCTTTGCGCAGCTCTAACTTTTTGCACTTTCAGGCACCCAAAAATTGCACATTTCTCCAACTAAGTTAGAGTCTTCTTTACATTAATACGTCGAACCCATATCCTCCTACTTTTTTATTTGCCCCTTCATCTCTTACTTGACCAGCCTTCTATCACAGGATTCAGTTAATTATCCCCAGGCCATATAATCGATTTACAGGTGCCATACAAGGATTGTTAATACATCAGTTCAAGATGACAAAAGATTGGGATGCTGTTCAACGTCATATAAGGGAGTTGTCGGTAAATCAGAAGAAATCCCTCGCAGATGTCAAGTCGATTATGGAATCGAAGCACTCATTTAGAGCCTCGTAAGCCCGCCGCAGCCTGTTATGCTCCGTAGCTAAATAGTATGGTTTACTAATAAATCTCCGAGCTCAGAACCAGAGCATATCGACTGAAACTCAAGGAATGGGGTTACATGAGACATAAGCGTGTTCGAAGAGCATCATTCACCACAGCGAGGAACCGCGAAAATTCGCAAAGTGATGAGACCCTATCTGATTGCCGGTACGTAAGATTTTGACCCTTTGCATGTCCCTTCATATATCGCCTTCACTTTAAATTTGTGTGGAAAACCACGAAAGCAATATTTCCCTTGGAGCACTGGAACCGTTAGGCGCGAGAGTAAGCATGATCCAAACAAATAGCTTAAAAGACTGAACATCACACATCAAAAGTTAAATATACGACAAATTAAAGCGAAATATTTCAGGCGACTTATGAGCTATGCGTATATACATTTTGAAATGTTGTCCTAGATCATTTGATCTCTCTTAAGCAATATAGTTAGCAGGTTCCATTTCTGCATATCCTGCGTGGCATTCTCCTAATTATAACTTAAAAGCGATATGGTCTCAGATTACACAGCTAATAATACCTTAGATCTATAAGCGAATTAAGTCCAAATCCAGCTACACAAGCTGAAGACGAATTGACGACAGTCCTAAAAGCAGTATGCTCCGCCAATATATTAGAGCTCGAGGCGTTGCTCAGTACGGGATCGACCCATGAGAGAATTAACCACCCTGTAGGCCTCCCATTCAAGTCAAACGGTCCCCTTCACAGCCATGCTGTGCTTCAAAACTGCATCTTGCTGGAGCATCCAGGCCAGAAAGTCTTGGATATAGCATCGGCCTTGCCATCAAGCGCTGTGCTGCGCCTTCTGATAAATTATGGAGCCACACCATCTATCCATCCGCTTGGGACTGACCTGGCTCTTCATAACGCGATCAAAAATGGTAAGGCGTCAAACGTGGAAATTCTTCTCAAAGCCGGCTCCAGTCCGAATGGCCTCCCTGATTGCACTTGGAGGCCGCTACGTCAAGCAGCGTTTTGGGACTGCCCTACGATTGTTCGCATACTCCTCGATCACGGGGCAGATGTGGACCCACCTTTAGACAACGTGCCATTCAAAAGCCCGCTACAACTTGTTCTAGATCGAAGGGCTGCTGAGTATGAGAACCCAAAGGTGCGAGAAACGAGTGAAGAAATTCTAAGAATGCTGCTTTATGCTGACGCCAAAGTGGTGGCTGATGCATCGGATGATCTGGATGGCCGGACGCCGTTTGAAACATTTTTGGAACCGTGGCAAAAAGATCCACAATGGAGCACTAACCTAAGTTCTGCTGATTATGACTGTCTTCAATATTTCGTAACAAAAGGCGCAGGTTTCCACGTTGAATTTAATCCGTCACTTTGCGCGGCAGATGGTGGCCACACCTTCGAGCATCAAATCTTGTGGCACGCCGAACCAGCCGCAAGGGGTCTTCTTATAGACCATGCAAATGTAGGCTCGAGAGGCAACGGTACCAACATTATCCACGAAATTGTAGGCACTTGCTCTGAGGCAAAGAGACATCCGGCCGATACGATTCGAGACATGCGAATTCTGCTAAAAAGAGGAAGTGACCCTGATGCCATCGACGGTGAAGGGTATACCCCTTTGACAAGGTGTTTAGAGTTTTCTCCTTCTGCTGACGTGTTGGAACGGATTAACTTGCTTCTGCGATATGGCAAGGCAACTTCTTTACTAAAAGACGCGAGTGGCCGTGTCCCGGTTTTCATGGCTATTCGTTTATTCACCGGTTCTTTGCAGTTGCAGCTCGCAGAATCGTTGGTCTCACACTACAAAATAAGTCTTGGAGCTAATACTGATTGGCTCATGGATTACTTTCCCATTGCTGATGGAATTTCTTGTGAAGAAGTACAAAAGTATACATTTAATGGACCTCTGAAGACCGAAGTATATAAGAGACTTCCGCGCGACGTCCGGTATATCTTCCAAAAGGCTGCACTGAGCGCTGCTACTAGAAAGTTTTTAGACGGAATGGCTCATCATTGGCCTACTTCCTCTTATCAAAGCTTGCAAATTCTGAACACCTTGAAGACCCGACAATCGGCAGGACTTCCGGAATACGAGTTCTCTCAAACTTTTGTGCTCCAGCTTCTCGAGTTTGTCGTTGGCCAGCCAATTGAGAACAGGCTATCCCGAAATGTGCTTCTGAATCCTGAGATGTCTAATGCACTTACGGAAATGCGATTACACCTCCCAGCATCTTTGGACCAGCCAGAAGTTCTAACAGAGCATGCGGCGCCAAGTTCAACTAATGCCGCCCTCTCGATCATGTCTGAAGGACTTGTAGAAGAGACAAGGCTTTATAAAACTGTCACTCAAGTCCATTATCAGTGCCTGAGTTGTGGAGATGGGGAACTATACTCAGCGGAAGGTTATTCGTGTGTAAAGTGATACCCCGTACGTTCACTAAGACACATGCTAATTCCTGTTGTAAAAAGTGAACATGAGGCAGAACACAGCCACTCCTTGCTGTGTTATGTCAGACATTGCGATCGAAGATTCTGCATTGCTAAGCAATTCTCATCTGTGTCATGAGCTGGATAACTTTCGTGTGAAGCACTATTCTAAATAGATGCTTGAATCAGGTTTCAACAACCAAATTCTTCACCGACTTTTAGTGCTCCCAAATTAGCTAAGTTGGTCTTAACACAGCGGCTAGAGCTCCCTGAAGGTGGTCAAATTTGATGAAGTAACTCATACGTCGTAGATATGACGACACCTAATCTTATGCATCAACAAGCAGGGCTGGTGGTATCTTGGGAGTTCACACTTGTGTAAGAGTTTTGAAGACATTGTAAAGATTGGGATTTGGGAGCGGATTCGTTGCTCCACGTTGGCATACAATTGCGTTTTGATAAGGGATTCTGCTCATCAGTAGGCACGTATCGCCTTCTGTCGGGAGTTATCGGAAGAAGATCATTCTAGATTCTTTCTAAAGCAGACCCGAGACAACGCAAAGAGCAAAGAAGTCATAAGTCTCGTCATAATGATTGTGATTAGGGAAACTTGGCTTGAAACTGACCCTTCGGTCTACGAGATTTCTCCGCGGGCAGAGAGCTATCCGAAGCCAGTTATGCAATGTAGCGCAATTCAAGAGAATTTTAGGACAAAATTTGGGCGAGTGGCTGATTGGCCGTGACTGAATATTGAGAGAAGAATAGTATATGGGCATTTATTGCGGAGGCATACACATGATGATTTGAGGAACATGTATCAAGAGATCTACAAACCATTTCGCCTACTAGGAGTGGAGGCAATTTGGTGAAAAGAATAAAAATTGGAAGAATTTTGACCCGAAAAGACTCCAATATCTCGGGATTTTGGCAGTCTTCCGGTTTTCAATGTGACACAGGAAGACATTTGTAATTCAAGGCCGCGGAGTTGGTTCCAGTTACATTCTCCCCTGAAAGATAAGGGCTGAGCGTTTTCTGACGTGAAAGACGCCGCAGCAGATGAGGGCAGCTTCCAAGAGATAAGGAAAAGAACAAAAGCGCCTACAGAGCCTGCCAAGCCCGCTGCCAAGTTTTAAGAAGACCGTGCTCCCGCCCCCACAGACCCCCACCACAATATCAGAGCCTCAACTACACGCGTCCTTGCTTCTCTCCGCTGTCAGAGCACAGTGTCTCAGTACGCCATATTTGTCCCCTAGCTAAGGGGAGGCAATCAAGATGTTTACGGAAGGTTAATAGTTGCTGTAATGCAAGTTCTGTTGGTTAGCGTAAGTTTGATTCCCTTTTTGCGCTGTCCTGATTAAACACAAAACCACTTGATGGGACTTCGATGTTTGGAATGTTTGATCAAGACCGTCTTCTCAATACGTAGCTGATGTGCCTATGCGTTTCCCAGAAATGTGGCTACCCCTTTGCTTGTCTTGGCTGCTTCCGTTCCATCTTCCCCCGCCCTTTAACTTTATCCTAGGAACTCCCCGCGGATATGTTTTGCCCATTTTACATACCAGCATTTACACCGCGGAATTATCCATAATTTATGGCACTTGTGAAACATTGTATATAGTGTTCACCCTGTCCAACATATGTACCCCGCAAGCAGATCCTTTCCTTCATATCAGATTTACTCTCTGGAAGCATCCCTACACCCTTTACTCTCTAGCATTTCCCTAGACAACTAGTAGCTATACCACTATGCCGTTTAACATCAGCTTATTATGGAAGGCTCCTGGGCTTAATCCTTATAACAAAAAAGCCAGGTCAATACCCATTCTAAACCCATTCGATAAACATGGAAGGGTATTCTTCTTCTCTTGGGTTGGTTTCTTCATTGCATTTTGGTCTTGGTAAGCATGCCGGTATTTTTGCTATTAGACCACTCATTAATATATTCTTAGGTATGCTTTTCCACCTTTGGTACGTTAGCTGTTCAAATTGACTTACTGAATTCTCTTTAACAATATCATCAGCTTTCTTTGACTATCAAGAAAGATCTGCACCTTTCGCAAAAAGAGGTTGCGAATTCCAATATCGTCGCCTTAGCCGCAACGCTGTTGATGCGTCTCCTCTGCGGTCCTTTATGTGATAGATACGGACCTCGCTTGGTTTTCGTGGGTTGCCTTTTTGCCGGCGCGATACCTACTGCTCTTGCTGGTACAATTCAAAACTCTACGGGTCTCATAGTGCTTCGGTTTTTTATCGGCATTCTTGGGACGAGCTTTGTTCCTT
Organism: Glonium stellatum; assembly: GCA_001692915.1. Lineage (NCBI taxonomy): Eukaryota > Fungi > Ascomycota > Dothideomycetes > Gloniales > Gloniaceae > Glonium > Glonium stellatum. The sequence goes on from KV749172.1 coordinate 6,455, forward strand.
GCCAGGTATGGACTACAGGGTTCTTTGATAAGAACGTCGTCGGTACTGCCAATGCTTTAACTGGCGGCTGGGGCAACGCCGGTGGTGGTGTTACTTAGTAAGAAGCTCACATGCCTCTCCACCTACTATGTTCTAACTACACTATCTTAGTTTCGTCATGCCTGCGATTTTTGATTCCTTGATCTCTAACAGTGGTCTCACGCCTCACGTTGCCTGGCGTGTAGCGTTTATCGTCCCATTCATCTTAATCGCCTCCACCGGCGTTGGAATGCTCCTCTTTTCCGAAGACACGCCGACTGGCAGGTGGGCCGACCGCGCTCTCGCCATTGAGCAGAACCTCAAGTCTCAAAATGGCTATGTTGTTAACGCACAGGGCGGTGTTCTCGACAAGCCCTCCTCCATCTCGTCGCTATCGGACAACGAGAAGGAGAAACGCAAGGCCGCCGAGACCGAAGTGGAGACCCAAGCTGGCGAAATCGTGACGATTGAAGAATACCAGCACGAGACAGTCCAGAACCCAACTTTCAAGGAAGCTATGCAAGTCGTGCTCTCACCGCAAACTCTCACTCTCGCAGCCTGCTATGTGTGCTCATTCGGTGCCGAGCTCGCCATAAACAGCATCCTGGGCGCCTACTACCTTAAGAACTTCTCAAAACTAGGCCAAACTGGTAGCGGCCGTTGGGCCGCTATGTTCGGGTTGCTTAATATTATTTTCCGGCCCGCAGGCGGCTTCATCGGCGATTTAATCTACAAGTACACCAACGGCAGCCTATGGGCGAAGAAGGCATGGATCCACTTCGTTGGCATAACGACCGGCGTGTTCTTGATTGCCATCGGGATGACGAACCCACATAATCTGGGCAAAATGATCGGCCTGATTGCCGGTATGGCGTTCTTTCTCGAAGCCGGCAATGGCGCTAACTTCGCTCTTGTACCCCATGTCCACCCTCATGCTAACGGTATGCCTTGTATTTCTCTTCAGACAATTCATTGATTATAAAGAATACGCACTGACGTGTTCTGACTAGGCATAATTTCTGGTGTCACTGGCGCATCGGGTAATCTCGGCGGTATCATCTTCGCCATTATCTTCCGTTACAATGGGACGCACTACAGCAAGGTCTTCTGGATCATTGGAATCATGACAATCGCAATTAACTTGTCTGTTTGTTGGATAAGGCCGATTCCCAAGGGCCAGATTGGTGGTCGTTAAGTTTGAACCATTTTTGTCAGGAGATTGACGATTGAGTATGAGCATCCTTCATAAGCGCTTTTAAGTTTCATGATGCATTGGAAATAGCATAGATAGGACCCGAATGTTTTGGATTTAATAGACTTTGGTTCGACATATCGTATTTTACATTTTCTACCGCATCTGCTTCCGCTTTACGCGTGTCCCTTGCAGGGGCATTAATACTTTCGTGTGCTTTAGAGTTTCGAAAATTTTATTGTAAGATCGGGTTACCCTTCCAGCCAAATTCACACGTGCCCGGCTCATGGACTCAACAAGGTCAACATAGAGGCTGTGCTGACAGCAGATTAAATGGAACACCCCATAGTTCATAACCCATTTTCTAATTCCTCAACATGATAAGATATTGGAAGATATCACTGATCTCATACGCCAAACACCAGTTATGCGAAGCTCGACTATCCAAGCCCTTGCCTTCCTTCCTCTCCCTCTTCACCATCTACATCAGGGCCCAATAGACCCGTCTCTTCTGTGCCTCCTGGTTCCCGTAGTACACCTTGCCTCACACCATTCTCACCTCTCTCATCTGCGCCATTTAGAATGAACCAAACATCTTTCTTTGTAAGTAAGCCCTTGAGCGTCCCTCTATCCACAAAAAGGACATTTCGGAGTCCCAATTTCTGGAACATGCTGACTGTGAGCTGGAAGCTCGCTTTAGCATTGAGAGTGATGGGGGTTTGGTCCATCCAAGGCCGGAGATCAAGGCTTGTTGTTGGATCGGAAAGCGGTTGGTGCGAGAAGTACGTTTCAGTGTCTAATGTGAGATTCCGGGGATCAGATAAGGCGGATGAGAGAGCAAACGCGAGCTCAGTTCTTGATATGTAGCCGAGTAACAATGCATCGCGTGGGTTGTCGATAACGGGGAAGCCGCGGAAGGGATGAGCGCCGAGTAGGGTCCTAAGGCTGCGAATTGTATGCCCTATTGCGGTGATAACCACAAGATCCTCGATGCGTGTCATGACTTGCGATGCTGGGACATCGGGAATCGTGGAGCTATTGTCGTCTCGGTTATCGAGGAAAGGATAGCCATTAAAGTGAATCCACGATTCGTATATGCCTTTTTTAGATATAGCATCTCCCACCCATTTGCTAATCATAACTGCGATCATAATTGGGAGGACGTATGTCAGCGCTCCCGTAAGCTCGAACATAATGACAACGATGGAAACGGTCATGCGAGTCGCCCCACCAAGAGCAGACGCAGCGCCAATAATTGCATAAGTTCCAGGGGTAACACAAGGTATATCGGGTTCGCAAGAGCTGAAGAGGATGAAATTAGGATGAGCAGTCTGCCAAACCTGCACGATTAGGCCAACAGCACGACCATACAGTGCTCCAATTGCCATGGAAGGAAGGATAATCCCAGCTGGTATTGAGAGGCCAAACGTGACGCTCGCCAGGAAAAACCCTAGGAGTGCAGAAATAAGGAGCAGAGCGACGACGCCTGTATTCGCCTTTCCAGATTTGCAGAGACCAAGTGTGTCGTCGGAAAGATCCACACATTCAGCAAAGAGGACGTAGACAAGCTCTGAAGCCTGGGCTCGCATGAATTTAATGGGAAAATTTATCAGTGCAGTGACCAGTGTTACGAGGATGACTTCGAGGATAGGCCCTTTAAAGAGTGGGCGAGATCTGCGCCATTCTGCGATTTTCATGTTCACCTTAATAAATAATCCGCCGTAAAGGCCTCCTAATATACCTAAAAGGGCAAAAGGAGCCATCTCGAAATCGTGCCATCCGGAGTGGTATGTAACTTGGTATAAGACTAGTTTGCCTGTCCGGAATGGATTGAAAGCTTGGAGAGTGACGGCAGCGACCATGGCACATACGAAGCTTTGCCACATGGTCTTATCGGGAAAATAGTATGATAATTGCTAGTTCAACTGTTAGCAAATGGTGTAACGTAAACGTGTAACTTAGATACCTCAAGACTGAACAATACCCCACCAATAGGTGACCCAAATGCCACTGAGATACCAGCAGCGGCCGCGGCAGAGAGCACTTCTCGCTTTCGCGCTGTATTCTTGTCAGTGCCAGTTGCGAGTTTACTTCCATGTTCTTTACCTTCATTACTATTGACATCACTAAAGAGTTTCATAAATAAATTTGCACAGCAGCAAGCAACGTGTACAAGAGGCCCTTCCTTCCCGAGCCATAGCCCAGATGCAACGGCAAGACACTTTATCCCAGTAAGCCAGGTCCGCAAATTAAGCAAATCGAATGCTTTGACTTACCAAACCAAGTGACTTAACGACTAGAGTCCAAGTTCCCATAAAACGCCGCATAACAAATCCGCCCAAAACCGTCTTAATCTCAGGTATTCCACTATGTTTGGCATAAATTGCAAAGCTCTTAACCATAATACTTGCACAAGCAGCAAAAATTATCTGGGAAGACATCAGCAATTGCCTGTAGGGCTTTTATAAGACAACATTACCGATAATAAAATGAAAATAATATACTCAACGACCCAACTGCCCCCTGCCGAATGCACCCCCAGGGCACTGCCCCAGCTGTGCCAATCATGACAGTGCGAAAGTTCTGGAACTCAATAAGCTTTAGCCCCTCAAAAGTCGGGCATGCTTACCTGAATACCCCCAGCAACAGAAATTTTTATTCAGATAAAAGCGCCCATCTCCATCCACGTTGCTACAATAACCCGTTTTCAAGTCACCAAGCCAGTCACTTGCTACGTCGATGAATGCAGCAACAGCTCCACTCGCAATACCCGCCGCTATAAGGATCAGCCATATCTGGCTAGCATCTGCAAGTTGTCGAATATATCCAAGTATCCCAGTTGAGCTGGAATAGAGGAACCGGAGTCTCTGTCGTTCCTTTGCGTATTCAAATATCCAATCGATTGCTGTAAGATCATCGTATCCGACACGACGGCCTGGGCCCTCAACATACCAGTCCAAGCCATTCGCATCTTTTGTATCGGGATGTCCACCAGCGTCGCCAGGACCATCGAGGTAGGACAGTATATGTTCTGTGGAGTCATCTGCAGCATCATGATTGCGCAGCTGCCGCGCCCGGGATTGAGAGTTTCGTGGTAAAGGTGATTGCTGGCGATTACTGCTAGAAAGTGGAGAGGAAAGGAATCTGGGTACGGAGAAAGCAGAAGTGATAGGCGCTTTTTGTTTACGCTTGAAGGATATCCTAAGTACCGTTATTAGCTGAAGAAATCAAAACCTAGTCCGTATTCTTGTTCACCTTTCGGGCAGGCTGCTCTCAAGAGGGTCTGCAGAGAGTAACGCTTCTTCGTCGCTGTTATCGTCCTCGACAGTTGGCTGCCTAGGCGGGCCACGGCTTGAGGACGCTTCTGCTTGTCCACATTGAAATTGAGTTGATGACGAGCTTGACATCCCCTCGATTTGCGCCCGTTGTATCCTTGAATAGCATCGCCCTAAGCAGGCATTGCGGCATACACGCTGGTGGCCGACTTCAGGTGCTTTGAGGCGCAATGAAATATATGATTATGTAAGATGTTTTATACTACTCTAGATACCGACGCCGATCGTCTCGCTCCCCAGCCGAACGTAGAAACACTCAAACTATTTTGAGATTTCATCATCGAGACTTGAAGCGTATCAAAACAAACAAAAGACGCCAATACGAGTTTATAAATAGTATATAAATTCTAATTTAAATGAAGTGAAAGGTGCTGTCACGGTAGTTCCGCTAACTTTGTTGTTTCGACTCATTATCCGACTATCAACCACCCCGCATTCATCTCCCGCCCCCGCCAGCATCAACTGGAAGCGCCCTGCCGGACTATCGGACACTAACACTGATATCCCTCTTCTAATAGATCTACTATACGGACAGAGTGCTAGAGCGTGGAATTGGCCCCGCTCCGAGATGCGTACCCCGCGTTTAGCAATCCACCCGCTCGGATCCTCTACATGTTGAATCGAATAGCTCACTGGCTCGAAAGAGCTAAACCGAGGTCGCACGGCAGGAAGATGCCCTGATTTGAGGGGAGGATATTTAAATAGTCCCGATGCCGCCAGTCTCATCATCCGCTTTCCAATTTCATTTCTCTCATTTGTTTGAAGCACTGTATTTACCTTTCTCGTACGACGTACCACCAGCACTAAAAGATAAGCCTTACAATGGCATCAAACGGCGAAGAAGCAGCGCCCACCTTTGAAATACCCAAGGAATGTAAAGCGGGTGTAGTGGTAAATGAAGGACCCGACTTCCGCGTCGAAGTGCAAAATGTCCCTGTCCCAGAAATAAGTATGCATTCTCTTTCTATTCTGATGCGTGTCAGCTATCTCCTATCATTGTTCTTAAGCCATGACTAGTAGAGCTCCTGTTTCATTGCAATCAATAGGTCTAACACGTGGGATTACCTTGTAGAGCCCCATGAAGTTCTTATCAAACTAAATGCCACCGGTATATGCCACACAGATATTCATTTCATGTTAAATGACTGGGCTCTACCAAAAATGTCTAGTTTTGGGACCAAGTGTCCCGGACACGAGGGTGCAGGAGTCATTGTAAAAGTTGGAGATGCAGTTAAAAACCTCAAGGTTGGCATGAGGGCAGGATTCAAGGTTAGCATCACTGAGAAAAAAATTTAGTTTGAGATTAATATTGATCACTCTTTAGCCCATTGCAGACACATGGTAAGAATTATACGCATTTCCGTTGCCTAGTCGCTTCCCTACATCTCGCGATGAAGCGAGTTTTACCGGCCCCGGTTGCTAACTGTGAATGAAAGCGGAGTATGTGAGCTGTGCAGGGGTGATAAAGAATGCTACTGTCCAAAAGCGGTATTAACAGGCTTAATGTGTGATGGTATGTCTCAGCCTTTATCTTTACCCCTCATAGCAGTCTACGACGCCGTTTTGTATTCTAATGATTATTCTCGCTATAGGCTCATATAAGCAATACGTCGCGTCTCCTGAGCGTTATACAACAATCATCCCTGACGGAGTTTCTGATTTCATCGCTGGCCCGATAATGTGTTCAGCTAGCACGATTTACACTTCTATCAAAGACTCTGGCCTTGAGCCCGGTGATTGGGCCGTCTTTCCTGGCGCCGGTGGTGGTGTCGGTATGCAAGGTGTTCAACTCGCAAAAGCTATGGGCTTGCGTCCTGTCGCCATCGACGCTGGAGCTGATAAGAAAAAACTTTGTATGGAAGTGGCTGGGGCTGAACACTTCATCGACTTTAAAGAGACGAAGGATGTAGCTGCAGAGGTCGTGAAAATCTGCGATGGCATAGGAGCGCATGCTGTTTTCGTCACCGCCGTGCAGTCCTATCCGACCTCTCTATCATTATTAGGATCCAGAATTGGCGGAAAGGTTATGTGCATTGGACTACCCCCTGCTGGAACTCTCCACATTGATGTTGACCCGAACGCGATGTGCTTCAAGAAATGGAGCGTTCAAGGCACGCTGGTCAGTAATATGAAGGAAGTTGATAAGACTTTGGATTTTGCGAAAAGGGGCTTGTTGAAGCCAATATGCACCGTATATCCTATGAGCCAGTTCAACGAGGCAGTTCAGAAACTGAGGAGAGGGGAGATCGCTGGAAGGGCTGTTATTGATTTCAACACAGATTAATCAACAGTATCACTTCAGCACGACACCATGATTTATGCAAGGTTACTTCGGTCAGCCTTTGCTATGTAGTGGATTTGTATTAGGCTTTTGATAGCTTCTAGGACCTATTAAAATTTTTATAGATATTCTATATACCTTTTCCTCGGAGAATAAGCAATTCGTGACAAGAGTGTTAGCTGCTAGCTACCATCATGCTCTCTTCGTCGGAGCTTATCCATAATATATTAAACGCTTTATCGCATTACAGAAACACTTCAAATATTTCTGGAAAACCATACCTAATGTCAAAAGCCACCATAGACACATGCAACACCTTTCCTACAAAAGAGCGAAATCACGTGTGACTAACCTAAAAGTGCCTAGCTTCTACGGTTTTCACTATACATCATTTTAACTACAGCCATGGCATTGACATCTGGAAGGACTCGTCAATAGATTCCTACCAACAGACAACAAAAGTAATATGCGTAGTATCGAGAACAACGTTCCATGAAAATGGCTTCTCTTCAAGAAAGCTCCGCGGACACCTCAACTCCATCAACTAGAGATCCTCAGGCAGCACTCACGCAAACTCTCAGTCTCCTTAGATCTAAAAACGACACTTCTCGCTTTGTGGGCCTCTCTCTACTTCGTACTCTCCTAGATACGCATGCCTCACTACGTGATGACCCGGACATCATTATGCGCTGCTGGAGCGCCATCTCGCCTAGGTTCCTCAGAAAGCTCCTACAGGCACGGCCAACCGAGAAGCGGAGCGAGGCTGAGGCGAATAGCATGATAACTCTGGCTGTCGCAGTGATTCATGCTTTTACGGTGCTTCTGGGGAAAGAAGCCCTCGAGGAACGGCAGGTGATGGCACTGTGCGAGGGACTGGTTGAGAGTATTTCGTTCTGTAGTGCAGAGACAAGAGTGTTAACACTGCAAGCGCTTTCAACGATTACGAGCCGGTCGAAAGGGGCTTCTGCTGTATGTCAAGTTGAAGATTTTAAACCCTTGGTTCAAGCCGCTGTTGAAGATGAGCTCGCGATGAGCGTCATCAGATTCGTTTTAATATCAACCATGGAGTATTCAGCAGGTGACTCAGAGTCTATTGCCCAGATAGAAGCCAAAGGAGATAGTATCACTCAGGCTCTTATCAACGCATTTGAGGGAAAAGAGCAGCTACGGCTTTTAGAAACTATTGCGGATGTTTTGGAAGAGTCGCGAGTAAGTTCACCCTATAAGAACTAGCAGAATCAATACTAGTGCATGCCGAACCCTGTTTATACACTTCAACACGACTATTGAATAGTTATTGGACTATCACTGGTCATATGCTTAGTAAATAGTACTACTACTCATGGTTTAACCTCTGAAACCTCTTCCTCGTCCTACTAGCATCGATTATGCCCTTCCTTTATCTCGTCCTCACTATCACTCACTCCTAACCGGCAAATAGACCTCCCGAAATCCGCTATGGCTTTCACAACTGATCTCCCTAATCCGACGCACCTTCCTAGCCTCACCAAACACCAAGCTCTACCGCGCCAGCACCCGCATCATCCACCACTTCACACGCACGATCCCCGCATTCGACCCATTCTTTCCCGAAGCATCCAACCCCCCATCCAAAACTCCACAGCCCTTCTCCTACCTCTTCATTAACTTCCTCCTAATCGACATCCGCGCCACCATCCCCTCCCTAATGGAAATCCTCGCCTCGCCCGCTTACCCCCCAACCACGCTCCGCCTCGCAGCCGCCTACGACGTGACCGGCTCCTTCATCAGCACACTCGTGCGGCTCCCCGACCCTTCCTCCACCAACGCCGCCGCCGCCCAACCACCCCCACGCGTCCTCGACATCCCACCCGACCTCCTCCTCCGCCTGCGCAAGAACCTCGCCGAAACAATGTCGCTGACAATCGAGTTCCTGCGCGACCGCTGGGACGCCGCGGTCTCAGGCGCTGCCGGCCTGCACCCCTCCGCGCTGCCGACGCCGCAGCAGCCGCAGCCGCAGCAAGGGCCGGGCCAGCGCCGCGCGCTGACGTGGGAGAGCCCGACGGTGGCGCTGGACGCGGATCCGGCCGTCGTGGCCGGGTCGCGTGTGCTGGCGCTGTGGCTGCACGAAGACGAGAATGTGCAGCTGCGGGCGGAAGCCGCAGGGGTTATGGACGTGCTGTTGGCCCTGTATGCGGTTGATGGGGAGGCTAAGGGGAGCGGGGGCGCGGAGTATCGCAACCATGTTGTGTTGGCGTTGGAGGGGATTACGGCGACGGCGGCGGGGGTGGAGAGTTTTTTGGCGCAGGAGGGCTGGGAGAGGTTGGTGGGGGATTTGCAGGACTGTATGCGGGACGCTGGTGGTGGTGGTCGGGACCGCAGATATCCGTATCGCGTTCTTAGCATCATTCGTGTCCTGTTGGCGGTGGTGGAGTCGGAGGAAGTGACTCAAACGAAAGATGAGTGGTTGAAGTTCATCTCGTTCTTGGCGCGGTTCAAGGCACCTCTAGTGGTATCTTCAAGCTTAAACTTAAACCGTGAAGAGCTGGATCCAGTGGAAGTCTTTGCTGCGGCGGGGCAGCTGGCTGTTGCCTTGGTATTGAAGGCGCCAAAGAAACTGCAAAGATCATTCAAGGGGGATTGTGATCGTATTTGCATGTCTGTGAAAGGACTACTGGCGAAAGGAAGGGATCTACTGAATGAAGGCACCGTAGAAGGACTAGAGGAGGTTGTTGATGGGTTTGCGGAGCCGAGTAAGTAGTGCTTGCTCCACGCTGGTGGGAGACATACTCATTTCGGGCAATGGACGACAAAAATCGTTATCCACTGTATCGTCATAGCAAGGCTAACTCATTGTCTGTTGTAAAATAAAATGTATATCTTCCAAGCAAGGAGCGAGTTTCACGGTGCTAGAGATATTTTTCCAGAAGCAAAAATGCATTCTTGACAAGAAATCGTGACGCCGTATATAACGGAATATGTTCTCTCCGTTATTTTATTGGAGTGATTGCGATTGAACGCAAATAAAAGATCGCACCTTTCCTATCCTCGAGTGTTTTCAAGAGGAAAAACAGCAAACGCGGTACAGTATAACACAGCGAGGAATACAGTTAAGCAAAAGTACATGCAACGCTCAACGCTGACCTCAAGAGTGTTTCGAAGCGAAAATGAGATGAGAGTGCAAAAAGGCAAGAGAGTGAGGTGAGAGCATAGAGAGAGTAGAGGAGAAAGAGGCGGGAGGTCAAACGTTATACAACAAGCGGCAAGCAGCAAGCTAAGTCTTACCGACCGGAAATAAAAGACAATCCAGGAGTGTGAAACACCTTATTACTAGAGCTACCGAAAAGAAAATCCTCATTGCTGATCCTACTCCATCTATCCATCCCATCACCATAGTCGTGTCTCATCCATTAATACCCTAACCTATCATCAGTTCCCCGTTCCCTTCTAACGCCCTATACCTATACACGCACAGCGGCGCGTATATAGTACGTCAACAGCGATTATCTTTAGCTGCTGCTGCTTGGCTAGGACACCAAACAATGGGTTCTTGTGCCGGTTAAAGACACTATACTTCCCCATCACGACGCCCCGATGAAATAATAAGCTGCAAAGGCAACGAAAACTACTGCGACACCCCTATAAATGAATGCTGGCGTTAGCAAAGCTCTGAATCTAGACGGTTGACAAAAAACAAATCAAGGAAAGCAAGACCATTCCAAAAAAGGATATTCGAGCTCACAGTGTAATAGCAGGATAAGGGCGAACCTTACGTAGCATTTCTCTTACCACCGAAAAATGATGTGAAGAAGCGGCCTAGTGGCATCATCCAGCTGCCAAAGACGACCCGAAAGAAAGCTCGGAAAAAACCTTCTTGCTTGTTTTGTGAAGGCGTAATTATAGAGCTGGGAGTCACAGGGCGGTTGTTGGCTAATGAAGTCGAAGGTTCTAAATATTTGGCCGACCGTAGAACTCCAGCTGCCTGTAGGAACGGCTCTGTATTCTTCGCTATGGGAGTGGCTAAGTCTTCGGTTATTGTATATTCATCGGTCTCGTCGATTAACGTGCGAGTCTTAGTTGGCGTAGATGCTTCGGCCACTGAAGAATTAAGGGAATCCTCTTGATCTCTGCTCTTGTTTTCTTTAGGCGTCAATGGAGGAGTAAGCGGACCTCGCGAAGGGCCGGCAGGATCAGTAGCTTCAGCTTTTGAAAACTCCTTGTTATCAGGTGAGCCATCAGAGCTGCGCACCTCCTCCTCCGCCTGATCTATTCTTTGTTCAGGTACTTCGGCGGAAGCTACTGGAGGCTTAGCATAGCTAACAGCTGGTGATGGCAGGTCCATTTCTTCTTCATCTCCGGAGTCTTCCTCGATAGGATTTAGAGGCGACCCTGGTTCCATGGAAGAGCACGCCATTGAACCTATTGGCGACAAGTCGTACGGAGAGCCCGTACCAATAGTTTCATCTTCGGGCAGACGGTTTTCAATAGCAGCCACCTGAACAAAAATTTCTTCTCGCCTCGTAGGAAATGGCTCGATAGATGGATCGTTGAAGTCTTGCTCTTCATGTACATCATCAAGCGAATGTAGCGAAGTGGTTGACCTCTTATTTGACTCTCTGCGTAGAATTGGCGACATCCTGTCGTTATCTGTAATTTCATGCACAAAAAGCGGGATCCCTCCTTCAATTGCTCGCGGCTCGTCTGGAAAGCCTTCTTCATCCGTAGCTTCTGAGTGCTCGTGTGAACGCTCGTGAGGTAGAAGTGGAGCTTCTTCTTCTTCTTCTCCATCTTCCTCATCTTCCTTATCTTCCTCGAAGGCCTCGTGAGCGAAGAGAGGAGCACGCCCAGATTCAGATGTATCAATATCTTTTCCACCACCCACAAGAGCTTCTGCAGCCTCGGGATTCTCAGAGCTCAGCGGTTGCGAGTATCCAGACTCCGGAGTTATGATAACATGGTCCGGTTCAGCATCGGCAGCTCTTATTTCATGCGCGAGCTTCTGGGCCGAAGTCGCCTCCTCGCCAAAATCATCTCCGTGGCTCGGTTCATTATCGGTTTTTTCAACGACAAGCGCCGGTATAGAATGGAATCCAGGGGAAGAAGATTCCTGTACTTTCTGAGGACCCTCAGAAGGCGAATCGTATTCAGCATCTGGGTGCGCGTCCTGGGCGCGCTTTGAAGCATCTTCATGAAGGCTGTGTGCCTCAACATCACCGTATTGAGGTTGTTTCGCATCAGGCACTTTCTCAACGACCGTGGAAGGAACTGGAACCAGCCCTGAAGCTTTTGCCGCAGGTTCATCCTTCGAAATCTCTTTTTCATCCTTGTCTTCTGTTTTCAAATCGCCTATCGAAGCTCCCTGAATCTGTGGTGCTCCCGTTGCTTCGAATACAACGTCGGTATGGTGAGGCGCAGACGCAGCAGCCGACTCAGCAGTCTTTTTGGGTGAATCTACAGATGGAGTATTATCTGAGATCTGCTCCGAGATAGGCTTGGTCGTCACAATAATGATATTGTTCCTGTTACCTGCATCATCCGTAGCTTGTTTGATAGGTTAGTGATATTGGCCCAACAAAAGTCAATTGATCTACAGTCCAAACTTACCGGTCTCGGCAGTCTCATCCAGCACCCACCAATCGCCCTGGCCTAACCTGAACTTGTATTGATATTCACCCTCCTCAACATCGTCGAACTCCTTGTAGAATAACAGCTCGCCAGTCTCCGTCTTCTCCTGGCCTATCTCCATCTCGATGGTGTCCCATGGAGGCGATGACAGCGAGGTGGTGATATAGACTGGGGGCTGCGCGCCTGGGTGGGTATATGATATTTTCACCGAAGCCTTCATGTTATCCCTGGGTGATGCGTTCGCCCACGGAGCAGGAGCGAGGAGAGCTGTTTGCTTCCGCGTTGTTTGGCCGAGGGTGGGGTCGGAGACTTGTCGCACGAGGGATTGTGGTCGTAGAGAGTGTTCAGGATCCACTTCCATTGAATCTAAAGAGTCAGTGGATACTGATGCCTGTGTCTTTTGTACTGGCCATAGGTTTCGAATATGCCTGCGGCGGGGGCGGTGTTTTAGAAAGGACATGCTTAGGGAAATACATATATAGGTAGAGGAGGTGGTCTCGTGAGAGCGGACGAGCGCAAAGATCAGAAACTTACCAGCAAACGCGACGCGATCAGAGGAGCTCTTTCTCGCGCTCTTGGAGCTCCGTCGAGGGGGAGCTGCCTTATGTGTCGAAGGCGCCTACTCCAGCGAAAAGTCCGGTGGAGGTTGGGTGAGAAAGTGCGGAGATGGCAGAGAAGCGATGGAGGGCGGCAAGCTATGCACAGCAGATAGTGGCTCCGCGGTGGTGGTGTTGAGAAGGTACAAGGCAGGGATAAGGTCAGGTATCTTACGCCTCGAACCTGTCATCGACGGAGGCTACAGCAGGTATCGAAGATCAATTGATGGCCGACTGAGGCGCTTTAAGAGGCTGCCGTGGCCTGAACGTAAAACAGCCGTCACATCCTCCCTACCTTCACCTCTACTCCATCCAGCTTCACAATTTGCCAACATGTCCTCTCCTATTATACGAATGACGTGAGTTTGCGATAGTTTCATGCAGCCTCCGCCACAGACGAGTCCAAGCGTTGTTGAGGTTTTTTCCTGTGGTAGGCCGATCACCCAAGCCGCTATTTCGCTCAGGTCAGGCCAGTCCTGTCAGCCCTCGGATCATGGTCAACACCAAACAACGCGCTCTAGACCAACCCGAACTCTAAATTCGGTCTTGTTAATTAATGGCGCTCACCCACGACAATCCCGAGGCGGTCTTATTTTCAGGGCCTAGGAACTCAATCCTGCAGCTGTTGCATTTGCAAAGGATCCAGCAGATGTCGTGCATACTGTCATTCACCGGTGCAAACGAATATGCCCGATTGCTCTTCTCGGGAGTGCTCCAGACTATTTTCCGCAGCAGTCCGACAACCATCAGCAACCACTAAAGTCTTCCGCGCAAGCTATTCTATGTAAAGATCATAATAACGCAAGGATTCAGCGTCTGCAGCCTTGAATCTGCTACTTCTGGGACCTGCGCTGTTATACTGAATGATTCTACAACATTTAGTCGAAAGATCTTGAAAATAGAGGCACTATTAGGATTGCTCAACTCCATTTTAGTATTTATATTAGCAACCGTATTCCTTTCTCATAACAAGATATGAAAGTGTTCATTGAATCAACCAATCAATAGCTCATCAGCCCATCCGTGCGGGGAATCATGCAACCATTATCAGAACCGCGTACTCAAACCATCCGGCCCACTCCGTCGCTATGTAGGCCTGCTAAAATATCATAGAATCAAACACAAGGAAAGAACTCAATCACCCAAGTCGCTCCTCCGCGAGCTGGATCCATCGCCGTGCTGGACTTTGACGTCCACAGTCTTCGCCACGCCATTGAATTTCTGCGGAACACCCATTATTCTCTCTTCGCTCTCATTCAAGTCTCTCAGATCTCGGGCATTCTCGGCGCCTGTCGTGTAACGAGCACTATACGTCGCGTTACTTTCTCTCCGGCTCGCATGACTCCCGATAACTTGTAGGCCGTAGCTCTGTCGGCCCTTTGCATAAGTAGGATTTTCGTACGGGCTCGCGGACCCGTAGCTGAAGCCGATCCATACTTTCTTGATGAGAGGACTGAGGCTAGGGAGAGATGCAGCGATAATTGCGACGTCAACCTCTATCTGCGACCACAGGGGTACATAGGCCCAATTCCTATGAAGAGTCAGCGCGCTGATGTAATAGCTGAGTATAATCGAAATACCAGTTGACATCGGCGATTAGCCAAGACTGGCCTTTCTTGGCACTCGAATGAACCACTTCTGTGAGCCGCTTGATGCTTGCAGACAAGGGAATCAATCCTATTGAAAATACTAGAAACAGAGCGACTTAGTCGAAGGTTAGTCGGGGTCGTAAACCCACGATAAGTAGCGGAAAACTCACGTCTCTGCTTCTTGCTAACCTGCAACTGCCATATCAATGGCATAGGGAAGAACAAAAGCACAATATCCGTCACAACGTTAATAGCCGCTTGGGACGTGTTGAATGCCGCAGCATAAAAGCAACCCTTCGGCAAGACTTGAATATTCCATGTTGTCTGAACTGGCGTGCATTTGAATATTTCCGCCTTCACGTCGTCAGTAATTCGCGCCAGGCCAATGCACGAGAAATGAGCGGACAACTTACAAATACATATGCGATGGTGTACAGAGAAATAAAAACTATCATCCCCCAAATGACTGCGCGGTGCACGATCCCGGTAGCGCTTGTTCTCCTAGATCCGATTCGACTATATAGAGCTAGTATACTCATCTTGACGGCCCTGTCAATGATCATTAGCATATGATTTCTGCTAGCTAATGATCGAAGGCTCACCAAAGCGACATAAAATACACGATCAGAAAAATCCATTTGTACTAATACAGTATTAGGGAACCATTCGATGTCGCGTGAGAAGTGCGTTCGTCAGGAAGATATACCAACAACGACATGTTCATTTGGTGGATCGTCAGCTCATTAACATGACGCCCCCAGCCATATTTAACTTGAATTACGACGATAGCCGTCTGGACTCCCCCCAATATCTGCGGAAGTATTAGCAATATACCTCAAGTTTATGCTTCTTTGCATCGTACAAGAGCAGTGGCAATGAAACAGTCGTCCAATCCGAACTTTCTTACAACCCATCCTCTAGTGCAAAATCTAATTGTTGTCAGCAATGAAGCCCAAAAACTCAAAGTTGGCTGCATGGGATTCACCGTAGCCCAACAGTTAGAACAGCAACAATATAAAGAGCAACAGACGCGCGATTAATTATAGGCCCCCTATCCTCTTCACTAGGAGGCGAAGGAATATGTTGAGCACTCATAAGAGAATTAACAAGTAGGACGTAGTTGATGGTATAAAGAAAAGAAACCTGGTGATTGGTATTGAGTCTATTGACTACACGATTTGAAGAGCTCCCTGCACTCGCATCGATTGCGATCAGGACTGGATTCCTTATAGGGGTAGCATGCCTCCAACGCCATCTTTCGAGAAGATGTCGCATCCCTGCACTAGGCTGACCTCCTGCTCGCATTCTTACAACAGCCGGGGCAGCCTACTATCCGTGGGATACCTATCTTAGCAGGTGATGCGCGCCTTGTGGGTTTCAAAGTTTATTTGAGAAATATCATGGCCTCCAGCACCTAAAATTATGCCTAGGTCTTGAGAAGTCACGTCTAGACCAATCGAATCGCTAGACGGAGAATGGCTCAAGCCTAGTATATTTAAGCTTTGAAGGAATCAGACGCATTTAGAACAAAGCCTGCGGAGCGGGTCAGAAACGTCGCTCGAAGTGCTGCCCGGGGCTCTAGCAAGAATAGAACTCGAGTCATGAGGGAGGAAGGGCCATCAGATCTGCGAAGCTAGAGTATATGGAAACTCCAACCTCACCATATTAGCCTACTAGCTGTGATAACCTCACAGCTTAATCTCTACCGTCAGCTCTGAAACATCAAATTCGCCTCGATTGGCGGGCCAAGGGAGTACGAAGCCTCAGCTTCAAGCCACCAAAACGCGCCACTAGTCATCCGTCACGAAAGTGTTGCGTGATATCTAGTGGCGTACTATTTCTAGCCTCTACTTTTCCTCCTCGGCCAACAGATTTTTGCAGAACAAGTGGTAAGGCAGACTGGGCGAGTGCGCGCTGTTTGTGGTGGCGTTAAGGACGGGTACAGGTGGCCTGATAAACTGCCACTCATTTTTGTTAGGCCTGGAAGTACCAAGTGTGTAGAGTGAAGAATGCAGGCACATCCCTCCTGTTTGCATTATCGCGTGCAATGTTTCACTTTGAAACTAGGAATGACCCAGGAGCCTGGTCACGATGATGCAGCAGGCTCGAGGGGGCTGTCTAGTCAATCTTTAGCGCATTGATGTCTTGGAAATTTACCTTATATTGTGATCCTGGCCAGCCCTTTGGATAATGAAGACCTTCGGGTTAGAGAAACTACACTTCTACAGTTAATCCTACGGGCAAGCAATATCGCAGGAAAAAAAGAGCATGATGGTTGGAGAATGAAAACTCGGTTACATATTTCAGCTAAAGAAGAAGAAAAGTGGATATCTCTAACTGAGCTACTTGCACGAGGATAGGACGTCTCAGCCCTCCAATCGCTATTTGAGATTGATGGTAGCGAGCCCGTGCAAAGCACGGAGAATTTAGTAAACTCTAATTTTTTCCAAAACAATGGCCCCAGAGAAGTGCAAGATGATGATAAAGCACTTAGTGGCATGCCTGCCTAGGTAGGTACTTTCGACCATTATGTGCGAATTAAGACACTAAGGCGCGATTTGGTAGGTCCTTGCAATTTGAATGACTATACTAACAGGCTACTCTGGACCTCCAAAACGGAATTAAAGGCCAAAATACACTACTTGTTAGACCGATTAGAAGTTCTCGAGGGGGCCATTGCTATGACTTTTGGGCGGTGATAAATTCCTGAAAGACACCCGGAAGTTCTAGGCAAAAGACTTCTTGACGGCAAGGCCCACACTTCGCCCCGGATCCCCGGGTTTCCCCAATCCCGCACGTTTTTAGAATGCGTTAGCTTCGAGAGCTGGTCACGAGGCCGAGACCTGCAGGGGTCCGCAACGTGGTTTTCTCATGGGACGTGCTCAGACCAGTCCAGGCGGAGATTTTCTCAAGGAAACGCTCGGTAGCCCCGACGACGCCACAATCCATCGCCAACATCAATGTGTTAGCCACCCATCGATCATGACCGCGACTTGGAAGGAAAACCAGATGACCATGTCTTTGTTGAAACACTCGACATCGTGTTTGCGCGTTCAGTTTTGAAGGTATGCTGCGCAGTAACTCCAGACGGGACAGCAAGCCTTCTGCAACCTCTCCAAGGTTGTATTCCTCGTTGTGATAGAAGTGAGCAAGACTTGTGGTGGAGGCCCATGACTCTTACCTCTACCTCACTGGCCACCTACATGACAAGCTTTCGTTCTCCCTCATCATCCCGCGAGGGATGCGTAACGGGCCCCCTCTACTCCCTCGTCAGCTCCGCTAGTGCGCGCCCGTTGTCCAGTCAAGCCACAGAATTCTATCCCACCGTTATGAGTAAAATCTAGGAATAACCGTTTTACTCCTTTGCAGCTCGCTAGCCATTGCATCCGACTGGCTCGCGCTGTCGCCTTCTCCGGTTTTGCGTCGGAGGCTCGAACCGCTTGCGGGTAAGGCGGGAGAGTTCGTAAAAAGCCATAACGATCGCAGCCACGGATGACTTGGGTGGGAGTTTCAAGTCTCTATCAACTTACGGCTATAGTTGTGCGCTTATGTGGTATCTCAGACTCCTGATAGTCATCTAGCACCGGTGGGATCAGTAATCTCATGATATGACGATATCGGTGAGCATGTGAGGCGTTCGTGGACCCCTTCGAGGCTTGCTTCCATGCGTCCTAGTGCTTCCGAAGGGAGGACATTAGACTGATCAGTGAGATGTAAATTATTGCGGGAAGGGCGGAATAAGGGGCTTGTGAAAGATCTGAGATTGTCTAACCCTAAATACGTACGTCCATATAAGTCCAAGCTTCGGCGAGTGTATTTGGAGAAAACATGTCTACAGTCTGCTGGCGAGTCGGACAAAGCGCCATCCGCTAGTAGCTCCAAGTGCTAATCGCAATTGGTTAAAGCGTCCTTTTACACTGACAAGGCGGGATAACGTTAGCAGTGGGTGGCACTTGACATTCAAAAGCCTTCGAGGCAAAATCCTTCCCAGCTCTGTTACTGTTTCGTCGGTTTTCAATACCCTACTGAACAAAAAGATTGCAAGTTACTCAATGACACGTCAATTCTTAGCAAACCTCTCAAGCAACAGTCCCTTCAAACCTCCGGCTTTAACAGCTAACCATCAGCTAACCAACCACAGCATCGTCGATCCAGACACCCGTATGTCTCAGCAAAGCAGCAATCCGTGAAAGAGAAAACCTACCCCATTACAAACCGTAGAACGTGTTGTTCAAATAACTGTAATGGTATAGTCACCGCTTTTCTCTTCTGTGACGTGGTATCTTGGGCTTGATATCCTTGTTCTATTCATGAATGGAGCAACTGAGTCTTTTATCACACAGTCCGACACGATAAACTGGCCCACTCTCTGGAACTGTCCACTCTTTTTCCTAGTAGGCATCAAAAGCAACGCATTCAGCGTGGGCAGATTAGGATCCCAGCTACTGGAGTAATGGTCCATAATTCGGAATGGCATATAGAAGACATCAAACGAGCTAACGTAATCCTTCGTTGTCCTTGCGGAACCATACCTATGATATCTCCAGACTCTTGTCAATTTTGAGTTGGAAAACCGTTGCTCGAATTCCTTTGTATCCCAAGACGCCAGAATCCACCTCTCTACGTGGACAATGGAGTCGTCCTCGGGTTGAGGGGGGTCCATGCCATCTCTCCAGAATCGTAAAACTCCAAGACGCCCAGTTAATGTCAGTGTACCAGAGCTGACTTGACCAAACTCATCATCGCCGACCAAATTAGTCTTGACTTCAGCCACTCTTGCTAGCCACTTGATATGGCCTGGAATACTGTTGATATGAGAGTTAACAAAATAACTTGCATAAGATGTTAGGCAGACATGCCTACCGTTGGGGTTTGCGCCCCACATACTCGTCTCAACTTGACCATCCACCGATGTCCAAGACCACGATGGACCACGAGTTCCATCCTTCTTCACAGCTGGCATGGGCTGTACTACTCTCCACAGTAGCTGATGCTCCAAATCCTTTCGCCACATACCCGCCAAATATTTACAGTCCATGTCCTTACTCAATAGTTTTGCCATGCCACAAATAGCGACAAGTTTGTCCTTGGAGAACGACAATGCGCATCTAGAATATATCTCGACAATTGTGCTCCACTGCTGCTGTGCTGTTGTCATCCCCATAACTGGATGCGGCCCCAAATGAGCCTCATCATTCGCTAGGCCTCCAATTCCGAATTCTTCCATCTCCTTCCTGAGCAGTTTTCCTCTGGCCCCGGTATATTCTCTCGTTCTCGGGTACAGGAGGAATTTGGGAAAATGTTGTAATGTGCCTTTCGCAAAGCCTTTGGGAAATATCTCACAAGCTTTCAAACTAACACATTCCCAATATAGTTGTTTAGCGGAAAAATGCAATGTCCGCACTGACAATGAGCGTTCCTGCACTGCCCAGCCTCTTTTCCCAAGCGGAGCATCATCGACACTGTCTTTCCACGTCTGCGCATCCAAAAGCATATAATTTCCCTGGCTCACTTCTGTCTCCCTCTTTCCTATCGTATCAGTAACAACCTTATCCTCCTTTATCACAATAGCAATGGGCATTAGGGCCTTTGCGTCTCTTTGGGCAAAAAGTCCTTTTGAACCGTCTGGGAAGCCCGTTGCCGCGATATTGAGAATACTGTAGTGATAGATTAGGCCCATGACGGTAGATTCGGCGCGCCAGTCTTTAATTGAATCCTGGATTATACCTGTAGTATGTCAGACAAATAAAGGCCTTCTCATCCTAGAATCTGCTCTTACATAAGGAATCTATCCAAATATATCGGATTTCCGCCCGCAATGTAACGCTTATAGCATCTTGGAAGACCTTCGACAGCTCCTTTAACGGGATACTCTCCATGCAGGACATCAAATTACTACGAGTCAGCTTAAACGGCATCCAGGATCCCCAGCAATGAGATAACGTCGCGTATGGTACTGGTGAGCCCAACATATCCGCATTTCGTAAACGAATTTGCGGTTCGTCATCATAATACCCCCAAATCTCGATCAATCTTGTTGGGAGGAAAGCTAGCTTCGGAGAATAGAGTTTGCAATAAACATGATCTTGCATACATCTCTTGAGCCAGTGATTTGCCTGTTCCCAGCTTTCTGGCGACTGCGTCGAGGTTGATAAGTTCGTCTTATAGTAAGGCATCTTAGTGCAATTCATATCTACAGCATATTGGTCCAAGAATTCTCTCTCGGTAGAATAGATTTCGTTTGTCCTCTTCGTTTTTTGAAGCATTAACCTAATAGCATTGGATCCTGGATGCGTCTCCCCTACCGGCTGGAAAAAGAGATCATGAAGCAGCACTGGATTGCCCCTGCGGTCGCTTACCCAGTACTCGACTTTGAGAGTCTCGAGACATAACTTCGTGAGGCAGAATCTACTGATAAACAAGGCGCAAAGCCTGCATCCACTTGGGTTGTTGCGGCATACGTTAATGACGTTATCTTTACGCGGCGCCTTGTCAAAGTCCTTAGTGAAAATTGCTAGACATTCAACACATAGGACATCAGGTCTCTAGTTGTGGTCAGGATGGAATCGCTGCGAGCCTTATACATTGTTTGAGTAACTTACGAAAGGGACGTTCTCATTTTCTTCCTGCTCCTGATCTTTTGTCCCACTGCTATCTTCAAACTTTACAACTCGAGCCATAGTCTGGGATGGGAAAACCTCAAGTCTGCATGGTACGTGTACAAAATTATGAACGTTGGTGCCTGGAGATGTTGAAGCGTTGAAAGCAACCGGGGCTTAGGCGAGAGGATGGAATGCCGAGGAGTAAGTGGATCTTAGGTAGGCTGATTTGTGACTAACTTAACATTCATTTCTACATTTCATAATACCGTCTATTACGCATCTCTAAGGGGGTAACGAGCAGAGGGAATACTGATGCGATAAACTGAAAGATCTTCCATAAACGCCTTTCGCTCATGCATTTAATCAAAAAACCACTCGAATAGACTCCAGCTCACATAGTGGGGCTAAATCTACTCATCCTCCGAATTTTCGCTCCGTAGAAATAAAATACTAAAGGAACTGGGAATAGAGCAGCAGTTAAGAACCCCAATAAACTTGTTGCCCAGTTGACGCCAAGGTTACGATACCTAAAATGTATCAGCTGAATGTTTCAGATGAAATAGGTTATTATATCAACTTACATTGCTGTTGCAAAAAGAGGGAAGCCAGCTCCAAAAAGCGATCGAATAAAAGTATTGCCCGCAATAGCGCTGTTGGCGTTCATCAAGTAGACATCGATAATATAGTTCAACCCTTGCAAGAAAATCATCAGGACTCCTGCACCAATGGGAATACCTGCGAGCACCTGCGGCACCCATGTAATGTGTGGGCTTGATGTCCAAGCAAACCAAAACATTCCGATAGGGAAGATAAACCCGCCAATGATCATTGGGATGAGACGTTCCTCTGGAATGACACGGCCGTGTTTTGCCATTTTGCGAGCAAATCGAGTCTTGGATGTCCAAACAATGATGCCAGCGCCGATCAGCACACCAATAGTAATGCTGATGAATGGGAGCGCGCCCACGCCTTCGTTCCAGCCGCGCTGTTCTTGGAAAGCGATAGGATAGGCTTCGAAGAAAAGATAGAGAATGCCATATATCAGAGCCATATAAATGGTAACTAGTAGAAGAATAGGCTCGAGGAATAGCATGACGAATGGTCGGACGACATATTTGTTAGCGATACTCTTGAGGTCAACTTGAATTTCGTCGGCCTTAGCGTGAATGGCCCAGTTGCGTGTCTCGAAGCGAATCTTCTTCGCGCGCTGCTGCAGGAGAGTTGGAGGATAGGATTCCGGTACAAATATGAAACCTATGGTGCCGAAGAAGAACCCCATTATCGCCGTTAGATATTCGGTCCATCGCCAGCCTAGATAGCTTTGAGTGATAAAGCCGCCCACAATGGGCCCGGCAACCGGACCGATGAACGTTGCCGCTGCGAATACACACACAGCAATGCCACGATCTACGGGTTCCCAAAAGTCGGTAAGTGTACCACCAACGATAGCGAGAGGTGCTGAACCGAAGAACCCCCCAAAGAATCTACAAAGCATGATTGTTTGAAGGTTTTGCGCTACGGCAACCGGAATCTGGAAAATGGCAAATACGAAGAAGCCAAAGAATAGTGGCATCTTGCGACCGTATACTTCGGAAATTGGACCCCACAAGGGTGGGCCAACTGCAAAGCCCTACATAGACAGAAGTTAGAAGAGTAAAGTATCCAGGCAGTGCAAGTACTTACCAAGACAAACAAGCTAGTACCTAGGATCATGACTTCGTTTGATACACCGAACTCAATAGCGGTAGGGACAGTTGCAGTGCTGAAAACACTACTAGCAAACGTTATACAGAAGGTCATAAAGCCAAGTACAATTGTAACCATCCACTTCTTCCACCTTGGCCAGTTCATCGGATTTTCCTGTTTAAATGATGAGTATTAAGTTCAGAGTATCTGACAATTACCTACAGGATCATTAGGACCATCCCACTCAACAAGATTGGGGTCCTTCTTTTCCTTTGTCCTCTTGCTTTGAAGCTCTTGCTTTTCGACATCTTGTTCCGGGTTTAATGCTTCTGGTCCGCTTGGCTGAGACCTTTCTGGGCCGGATCCTGCATGCCGGGCGATCGTGCTGCTACTTGATGAGGCCAAACTGCCCTTGCTATCATCATCTTCTCCGAGAACGCTCTTTTCATCTGTAATCTCGTTGACGGGAAATCCGCCTCAGGTTTAGTGGGGCCCCGTTTCGGGAATGGTCGCCAAGCGACGACACCCGCCGCTTTTAACCTGGCTACAAGAACCCTCCACCTTCCCTCCACCATTCTCGACCACGTCCTCCTTCACTTCCTCTCCCTCCCATTGTTTCTATTTGCTCTCGCTTTCCCCGTGCTCTGCATTAGCGCAACATTTCTGTGACAACCTACCTCTTTCGCTGTTGTTTCACCACCCCAGCTAGCATGTACTTTCGTGCATTATTGTAACTGAGGCCTTTCGGAAGTTGCAAAGAATAATCTTTTGAAAAGGAAATAAAACTCGAATCCTTCAACGGCGTTGTGTTACTTATGTCAACCTCACAAATGGGTGCCGTGCTCTGACCACCGACTACGGACATTCATGTTTCTCTTGCTTCGTGTCCGACGGCTGTTATCTCAAGAAAACTCTCAATACCTGCCAACCCTTGTAGATCTCCTTCCTTCGTACCCTCTAGCTCTTGGTCAACCCAACCGTCAGCGCAACCCCCACCAAAATCTATCACCCAAGCGTCGCCATTCGGGTCGATCAAAACATTATCCGGCTTCACGTCTCCCCAAGTAATGTTTGCATCGTGTAACCGCTTGACGGTGGCTCGTATTTGTCGCGCCCATTTTTCCTTTTCAGCCTTCGGTGCCTCCTCGGCAGCGTAACCTAAAGTTTCGCTGCCATGAACATATTCAACAAGAAGACCCATGACAGAAAGCCCATCGTCCCATGTTACAAGTCCACCCAGTCTTGAGACGAATAAGTCACCGGGAAAGGAATCACTCCTGAAACGGAGTAGTGTGTCAAGTTCCCTCCTAAATGACTTCTGTTCGAATGCTCCTTTGAAGTGGAATTGAGTGTCTCTTCCGATTGCCCGAACCGTGTTGGGGACCAAATCGTAGTCGGCTTCATGTGCATCTGGCTCTAGAATAGCCACTAGTTGTGAGGCTGGGATGCAAGGTACGCCTTCGGAGATAGCTTCGGACACTATCGGATCAGGCATCAACACTCTTGGCGTAAGGGAATGAGTTACTGAAGGATCGACTGGACATCTTATTGCTTCGAGGCGACCTTCTTTTTTTGCCAATTTGAGGAAGAATGTCTCTGGGTTAAAGTACTCTGCAAGCGAGGGAGGTTCCACACGGGGTATTGACGGCGCTAGTTGGTTCATGTAGGAGACACACGGCTTCAACATCCATTCTTCAAACGCCTCCATAGCTTGTGGATCATCATCTATGCTCTTTCGGAAGCTGTGAAACGTCTGCACTAGCGCTTCATCTTCTTGAGGTCCGCGAAGGTCTTCGGTTGTGAGGAAAACATGGAAGCGTTTTCCGCGGCTCATGATTGTTAGGGCAGCGTCGCAATCTCCGAAGAAGAATTCAATCATAGCGAAGGGAGGAAGATCGTTGTCCATTTTAGAGAGTGAATTCGCAGTGTGACTAATGAGCTAGCTTAGCAAATCTAAACGACTAGTAGTAGGGCCAGCTCAAACATACTCTTGAAAGTGGGGCGTCGGTACACCTGAGTTTCATGGATTAAGGACTGTCTGGAGCGAAATGTTGAGATGTTAGGAAAAGTATCTTTCTATAAATAAGACTATATTCTAGCAATTTAGCGCTATATTTAAAAATAAAGGTACTATTAAAGGTATATATAGCGTCTATAAAAGTATATTTTTAGACCAGCTTAATCTATATACGCTAGAAGATTCTACTAAAAATAAAACTATTTATAATAACTTTTATAATTAATTTTAGCTTATTTATAAAGATTAATTTATAGCACACTATATTAAAGCTATTAAAAATAAATAAGTTTAAATCTGCCGACTATATAATAAATAAAATTAGCTTTTTAATATATCTACGTGGTTCTATATATAAATAAATCTACTAAATACTATTATTTATATATATTAGATACCCGCTTATTCTAGAAAGAAGGCTTATTATTATCTATAAGCTAATACTACTATATAAGGTTATAGTTAATATAGTTGGGAGAATACTAAATACTATTTAATAAAGTTAATTATCGCGTAGGGCTTTACGGCGCGTATAGCTGTATTATTTTATAAAGTAATAAAAAGTAGAGGCTATTTTAATGCCTCTAGTAAAAACTTCTTTAAATAAATAAACTATATTACCGACGTAATTAGTTCTTTTATACTAGATAAATTTTTAAATTTTATTAAAAACGTCCGTTTAATCGCCTTTATATTAAATATATAAAATAGTAATAACTTTAATAAGTAATTATATAA
>KV749176.1:6050-18444 GCA_001692915.1 Glonium stellatum
AAACCTCCTGCCCGTCTCTCAGCACGCTCGGGAACCTGACACCTGCATCCCAGGACCCGAAAGTCCAAGCAGAAGGGTGGTTATCAATCGATCTTCTTACACCTACAGCGTCTTCACAAAGTCGTAATAAATGCGCACCACGGCCTGCTTCGGACTGACCTGAGGCGTATTGTAAGAGGCGAGAGGATAAATCGGCGGCCACGGATTTTGCTATCATTCGCAGCTGAGCGTTGGCGAAACATAATTGGGGAATAGTGAAGGCGTACCATCAACGCCGCGCACAATAGCGTCATCTATAATGCCTCGACCGATTAAGCGGGAAGTTGGTGCGGAATTTGCGCCGTAAAAGTTTAGACAATGCTGATTTATCATGGTAGCAAGGCTGTTTAGGCCGTGATGTATGACCCTATCCTCTGTTTCCGCTATGGTATCTGGTATACGAGATCGGCGCCGCTGCTGCCGCTCCTGGCGCTGGGCGGTACTGAGATCTCGCTGTCTGCTGCTAGAGCCGCGTGCAGTGCCCTCTCGCGTATGGCCTCGAGATGCTGTTGCGCCTGGAGCTCGCTGCGACGTTGTTGTGCCTGGACCCAGCCGAGACTGCGGCACGTGCGAGCTGGTGGCCCCTTGGCGGCGTTGGGCGGTTGGCGGTCTCAACTCTGTCCCTTCAGTCGGTTTATCCTTTGAACTTCCACAGCCCATACTAATGAAGGAAAGTAAAGCTATTTTGGATTCGTGACGCGAGTTGCCAATGAGTTGCTTTATGACTCTTCTTTGAATCTAAGCTGGCACCTGACGTGGCCTTGCAGTGCGCTTGCTGTTCGTTCCAATGTGATGCCCTCTTAAAAAGCGTAGCAGCCCAAGGCCACGTCAAGGATTCCAATGGCTCACCTCGCGACGTGAATACATTTTTGGCATGTCTCTCTTGGTGATCATCGTGTGAAACCGAACCCCACTCTTGCCATATCTATTGTGCACCATCACCCATCCAGAAAAACCCGACGAACTGCTGTTGTTGGCGGAATGTCTCTTGACCGGATAATCGTGGGAGTTGACGTGGGCTTGACGCATACCGGTGAGCCTATATGCCACTTTTTATGCGCTACTAGAGTGGAGGCGTGATGCTCCAGATCGTTGTTTACCGTGAAGGTACAATGAAGATGCTGGCGTTAACGTTGCACTGAACACTTGTCATAGGCGTTGCATTTTCCAAATCAAACTGGGCGGAACCTCGTATTATCAACAAATGGCCCGGAACCAATGAACTTAGGAACAAAGTCCAAACCACCATTGGGTATCGCGCTGGCAACATGGGCTTCACATCATGGGGATTTCAATGCCCGCCACCAGATAAAGTGGGCCGAGGGGAGGCCGTAAAGGACTGCTTCAAGCTATTTCTCGACCCTGATGTCTTGAAGAAAACGTTCGAGGACAGTTCAGGCTATGAATTTGGGACGTATGATGATGTTCGAATATGGTATAAAGACTTCCTTACGGCGCTATACAAATATATCAGGGAATACATCAGGGACTTCCTCGCGCTTCCTAGTTGGGAGGATCACACGGTTGAGTTTCTTTTCAGCGTGCCAACTACCTGGGAGTTACCAGTAACTAATGAATTTGAGCATATTATAAAAGAAGCCGGGTTTGGAGAGGACGGTAAGGGGCATTCTGTGAAAATTCAATTAACAGAAGCCGAAGCTGCGGCGGTTTACACAACAGCCAGTTCACAGCATCGCAGTCGGCAAGGCGTTTGGAGCAGGGATTCCGTATCAATCGATGAATCCTCTTTCCAGAGATCAGAAATAGGAGAGGGGCATACGATCCTTGTTTGCGACTCTGGTGGTGGTACAACAGTATGCTCCGCACGAGACTTTCAGACCGGGAACTCTATCTAATATTGCTGCTAAGGATGTCTCTGTTGTTAAAGTTGTTTCTCTTAAGTACATCAACGAACATGATCAAAATGGAATGGAGATGGTTGCTGAGTTGGAGCAGCTCGATAAAGTCAACGGTTTGTCCTCGTACCCATAATTCCGCATAACTAATCGCCAAACTCACCATGCACGCAAATCATTAGGAGACGCAATAGGGTCAGTTCAAATAGATGAGGCATTTCGAAAACTGGTTGATGAGCGTCTGAACGATATCCGTCATCGATACCCTGATGTCAAACTACCGGAACATGCTGCGGATCAGATGATTAAAGACGAGTTTCAGTTTATTAAGGAAAAGGTGGAGGAAAACCCGATGTTACCAAATATCCTATTGAGAGTCCCAGATCTACCATCTGAATTCTCTTTCCTGGAAGGCAGGATCGAGTCTGGTCATATGGTATTCGCTCAGTAAGCTAGAAACTAAACCCTTCCCAAATTTATTCACCCCGGTCCAGTCGAGCTTACAAGCGATATGGCAATCAGAACTGAGATTCGGGAGATATTTGACATGCAGATTCGTGGAATATTTGGGCTCATTGACCGACAGCTTAGTCGTATGAAAGAGAAAACTTTGGGGAAAGTCGTACGTTGAATCCGTGAATACTGTTGTTAATTATCCTTACCGAAATAGTCACATTTCGTCCTCTCCGGCGGCCTTTGTTCTTCTAGATACGTGCAGAGTCAGCTGTGGAGACGTTATGGTGTAACCGAACATGGTATTAAAATTCTAATCGACGAATATCCGTGAGTCTACAAGCGACCAAATGTGCATCATCAAGTTGACTGTGTTATTAGTCAGCTTGTGGTCTGTAAAGGCCTCGTGCTTGATCGCCTGCATCGATTGAAATATAATGCTTTTATTCTCCCTTCCCTTTGTTGTCGCAGTTCATATGGCGTACTTTACGATGAACCCTTTGACAGTCGGAAGCACTTCAGCCGGGGAATACGCATAGGACGAGACCCAAATGGGAAAAAGTATGCTACCGGGCAAATTCACTGGCTTGTTCGTCAGGGGAATCGCATTAGAAGGGACGAACCAATTTGCCAAACTTTCAACCACATTGTTGACCCCGGGAAGGGAGCCATAGTCTTGAAAGATACCATCGCAAGTTCTAAATCTCCACCTACGCGTCTTCCATCTAGCATTCATGAAGGCGACGCCACTAAAGTTTGTGAGATCGAGTCAACATTGAACGTGGATGCTCTCGAAAATATGGATACGGTCAAGAGAAAACAGAAGCGGTTCCTCGGCATCAAGTTCGGGAAAGAATTTTTGAAGATCGAACATCAAATCCTCGTTTACGTCGGGGCGGCAAACTTGACATTTGAAATTCATTTTGAGGGCAAAGCTATTGGGTCTCGCGTTGTTCCAGTGAAGTGGGTGTATAGCTCTGTAGAGGCTGAAGAGGGTAGTGTAATAAGCACCAATGGTGAAGGCGATGATTGGTACCAGGGCCTGCTTCCAAAGCGATTGGCTTAAGACATAAAACTGCCTCGATAGTTTGATCCTTTTGGTTTCTCTTGTGCACTAAGGATGTAGTGAACTCGTGACGTCTTCCAGGCCGATCAATAATAAGTTATAATTAGCCCTGATTTGTCGCGTATTTGGCGGGATGCATCGTGCTGAGCCGAACGGCACACTGAATAACACTTAAGTCACGCTATGCGCTGAGCTGGGTAGCTCTGCCTAGGTATACCACAAATAGTAAAACGCTGAAGATATTTCTATAGTAGTATCGGATACAAAAATTAAAAGTATTGAAAACTCCAGAATAGTCCGTTAATTTATTTACTACCTCGTCTTGAAACTTCTCTCCGACGGTGACACATTCAGCTTCGGCCATCCAACATCTCGATACGTCCAATACCTCGATACATCCGATACCTCCGATCCTCCAACGCATTCAACTCCTCCGACTCCGCCTCTCCATTGACACTTCTTGGTCTCGCATTTATATATCTCTGCATCTGTTTCTGGTTCAGGCTATGCTTATGGTTGTGGCTGTGGCTGTGGCTCTGGCTCTGGTGCTACCTTCGTATTCTAGTTTTGTCTATTATTTGGTTAGCTATAGATTAATATGCGAAATTTTAGATAGTGAGGGAAGGGGGATTAGAAATGAGGAGAAAGGAGAAGGTGACGTAGAGAGCAAGGTAGACACAAAGGTGGAGATAAATACAGAAAGACAGGTGTAGACATCAATTACATACATGCAATTTGTCTTTTTCTCGCAGGTTAAGCACTTGCAATATAACTAGATATACAGAACTAGTCTTACCTGTCCTAAAAATTGAATGTCAGCTTTGAACCTTTTCCTTAAGAGAACCACTGGAGCACTGGTTATGTGATAGTCCAACCGGTCGTGGGCTCGTAGGGTCTGAGAGGATTCAAATTAGCTTTCGTGAAACTTTGTGGGGTGGGAACATATCGTATACCTTTACGGCGCATAATCATGACTTGGACACTGCTGCGTATTGCCCCTATCAGGAAATTGTAGTTTAATGCATTAACCCAGCGCTGCCTATCTGAGATTGGAGACTCTCAGGACTACCAAATTGTTTAGGAGGGCTCAGATATATGATATGAGTAATTGTGACGACTAATCGAGTCATCTATCCTTGGAACATGCCATGAGAGCTGGGGGGCGTTCTTCTTTCTGACAAAGGTTTGCGAAGTCACCCACATAGTCAAAATCAACATGGTGGATGTTGGCTAGGTGGAGGGAGAAAAGTTCTGGAGCAAAAGTCTTGTCGTGGTGACACTCAACGAAGTGATGATCGTCCTGAAGGTGCTTGTTGAGCATGTCGGAGTTGCTCGAGTCTTTGAGGAATTCCTTGCCGCAGCAAAGGCAAAAATACGCTTCTTGAGTAGATTCACTGGAATGTTCTAAATAAGATCCAAAAAAGTTCATTAGTTCCCAGCCTCGCGTTAGCGATGGACATGACCAGCTCTTTTTTGGGTGGTGCCATAGGCTCATATGTCGAGTGAACTCGCCAAAGTTGGCGAGGGGGGTGATGTTGCATAGGTCGCACTGGTTCCGTTGCCGTGGTTCAACTACCCTATTGAAAGATGAAGTATTATTAGCATTAGTCTTCGGATATGTTAAGTAGAACTGATTGACATACTTGTTGATAACGTCTAGGATGGTATGCTGTTGTATGGCTAGCAGTTTCGACGGCTCCCAGCGAGGAAAACCGGGTATGAATGGTGATAGCTGCCTACTCCAAGGATATGGCGAGGCCAGTGGATTCCAGGTGGACATAGTTTCTCCGTTTCTGAAGTGTTCATTAATGTGTTCCTTGCGTTTATCCCAGGACTGCAGGATGGTGTCGCAGAAGCCGCAGTACCAATACCACTCGTTCATGCACTGCGGCCAATTCCAAGACTGCATCACCCCAATCATGACACGATTATCGCCGTGAATTGTGTGAAGGTGCTGTTTTAAGTCGGACTCAGTTGTGAATGTGCGATCAAGAATTCTCTTATCCGTGCAATGGTCGGTGTTATGTTGTGAGAAATCATGGGTTGGATTTACGTCAGCGCAGAAGCTACAGCAAACCCAGCCATTATGGACATGAGTTTGCCCATTAATCATGCAAGTCCATCCATGTTGGGGGAAATGGGACCACTCGTGTTGAATCCAGTTAGATTCCTCATCACATGGTTTAAGGCAAAACGTGCACTGAAACGGGCGTGGCGGGCCACCGGTAATGATTCGGATGTCTAATTCTAGTAAGCCGTTCTCTTCATAAACGGCATAAGACGAATATCTCTGTGGGGGTGGGGACATGTCGTGGATTGAGTTTGAGACAGCTGGTGCTCCTGCGTCGGCTCCTGAATCATGAGGCCTAAAGGAAGCATTATTCGTATCCAGTTCTATAGGTGAGCCCTGTTTAGGACCTTCAGAATAGAAAATTGAAGGGGGTAGATCCTCTGGGGCCTGCCCATTGGGAGCACTACCCAACTCTGAAGATTTTAGTGAGTGGGACTTTGAAAAAAGCCGTTTTGCCTTTGATGTGATGGATCTGATCCTCGATCGCATACTTTCGGCCGTTGTTGGTGCTCCTCGGTTATGGCTGGACTTGGAATCTCGGTTGAGTGAGTGCATCCATGTTCTGAATTTCCGATTCGATTTTGAGGACATTTGGTGTTGTGTTGGGCCTGATGACTCGATTACTACTGCAGAGTTAATCCGATGGTTAGAGGGCCCTCGTTGGGTGGATCTGCAGGAATCTGCAGCGCTGTGCTCATGAGCTCCACAGCTCGGACGATCTTCGTGCGCTTCGCACGCAAGAGGTTCGCTTTCCGGTCTGCCGCCCTGTACCTCTCGAAATTTCCGTTTCATACTATCCGCAAGCCTTTCTGCTAAGCGCTTGGTACGATGACTTGGTCGGCCTTTATGAAAGGGCCCACAACATTCTGCCTGAGTTGATGTTGTTTCCGTACGGGGTGGTGCCGAGCACGGGGGCGTTGGAAGGGGTGGTAGGCGCCCCAAAGGTGAAAGGGAGAATGTATCGACAGCCACCGGGACTGCGACATTTCGTGAAATACTCGTAGATGTTGATATTGGAGTAGGTGTAGGTTGTGAATCCTAAAAAATATTTGGTTTAGCTCAAGACGGTACTGCGGCGGAGTTGACTTACCTGACGCACAAGCTTCTCCTGAGCTTCAATATCAAGATCTGGCCGCCGTTGAGGCTTCACCTTAGCAATAGAACCTCTAGATATACGGGTGCCATTCTCAAATTCCTCGTGTAGTAGACTGGAGATTGTCGGCATTTTATGATTCGGTGGAATCCGGTCGGACTGCCATTGTGCGGCTTTGCAGGTAGCTGTGACGCCACTGCTCATTTCTTCAAACCCTAAGAAGATCGAAGAACGGACGTTGCCATGTTCAACAAGAACGAAAGAATGCATTCTCCTTGTCGAGTAGTCCTCGTTAAGGGCGGCAGCCGTGAAAGTCGGTAAGAATGCTGAGGCTGGCTCTCTCAGGGCTGCCATTTTGAGAGAGATCGAGTTTGAAAAGGAGAGCTAGACACTTTACAGAGCGTGATAAAATAGTCTGATGCAATGAGCCGGTCGAGCGAAGCCGGTCTACGAAAATAGTGAAGAAGATGAAGGGGAGTGAGGCTGGCCATGGAGGGCGTAACTGGGGCGTACTAAGTGACGGTGTAAGGGTGGGAGCGTGTCGACAGTCAATTGTTCCTGTGTTTGGCCGCGGGGGGTATTTGATAGGATTATCGACGTGTGTGCCTTCGTGTGTGCCTTCGTGCGTGCCCATGAGGCTGTTAGCTACGTGCAACCACACAGGACGGTCGCTGCACTGGCCGCATAAGAGGCACGTGCGAGTTCCTGAAAACCGGAGTGCGCTTTTCCGAATATGATCTTGATCTGGTTAGGTCCCAAGACGTTAGGCGTTACCATTCCGTTGTGCCCGCTTGACACGCCACCTGCGTGGCCGTCCTATCATTGTTACTGTATGTTGTCGTTCTACGCTGCTCAAAACACCACAGCCTCGCCGCTCGCGTCTTCTGAGTTAGCCCTAACATTCTTAGTGGTTTTAGTTGCAGATTTGCTTTCGCCAGTCTATATGCGTTGTATATACTTGATGCCGGTGGCAGAAATTGATTCATAATCAAAAGTTCTTTCGGGCACGCGGTTGCTGCTCAATACCTGCTGTTGGAACACTTGCACTTCCTTTCATGATGCAAAAGAGGGCATGGTTAGATGTTTTGCTTTTAAGACGCCAGTCCTCGTGATTGTTTATTTTTTCCAAATTTAATTTTCCGAGGCTCAACGTTGCAGCAATTACTTAACAGTGATCAATTCCAAGTATGGAAGTATTCTTGTCGGATTCATTGGCGGAGGACAGCGGACAAAGATTTGTTTATTAATCGCCAGCGTTTCTAATTGGCTAGTTAGGAGTTCTGATTAATAACAGTCCTTCGTGATTACAAAAAACCCTGACTACATATTGCAAACACGGTTGATCTTACACGCATTCCTCTGGGTAACCTCCATAAAGCTTGGTTACTCTTAATTTGTACAGTAGCTCCTAAAGCGGGATCTGGCAGTTAAAAGACGCCTTGACTCTATCCAATCCATGTATCAGCACATTTAGCCATCTGGAGCTTTCCTCATTTTCAATTATAAAGGGCATAGAGTAGCCATACTATCATTAATATGTTTGTTATACAAAGATATCCGCTTATCATCTTACAGGTGCTTGTGGTGTTACATTGTAAGTAGAGCAAATTGCGACGTTATCTATCTTGTTAACACTCCTCAGACCACCTCCCATGGATCAATGCATCAGCCATTCCTTCTTCTCGTTCGCCCAAAGGAAAACAGGATATTGCTATCCAGAATGAAAACGTGACTATACACTATAACAAATATGGCAGCGGGCCGGTCATAGTTTTCCAACATGGGTTTCCGGACAAAGCAACAACGTGGAATACATTTCAAGTGGACAAATTTGCTGATTCATATACGGTTATTACGCCTTTCTTGCGAGGCTATCCCCCAAGTGGAGTCCCTGATGCGGAGGAAGAATACACAAAGGAAAAGTGTGTTTCCGATCTTCTAGCAATCTTAGATCACGAGCGCACCCAATCCGCAACGATAATTGGCCATGATGTTGGAGGTGCTGTCGCTCAATACTTCGCAGCTGCTCATCCTGAGCGTGTGCATGCCTTGATTATGGTCAATACACCCGTCCTGCCAGTGTTTGAGTACCTTATCGAATTTGATAAAGACCAACAGAAGATGGCAGAATACACAATACAATATGAAGCTTATCAACTAGGCCAGCCGAAGAACATATCGTCAATCGTTAAGTTTATACTGAACGCAACATATAGACACGAAATTGCAGAATATCTTGAGCAGTCGCCAATCGATGGTATGCTACACTTCTACAACGAGAATTACCCTGGTCCGCCATATGGAAAAAATTTGAGCACGGTTGGGCTAGTCCAGAACGTACCGAGTATGATACTTTGGGGCGAGAATGATCCGTATTTCTCACCGAAGATGATTGATGGGCTCCAACCTTGGTTTTTGAAAGGTATAAGGCTTGTGACTGTCCCGGACGCGGGACATTGGGTTTTTAGGGACAGTCCAGAGAAAGTAAATGCTGAAATCGAATCATTCCTTGGACTTCTGCGGAAATATAATACTAAAAGATAGAGAATGGTCAAGCTGCTTTTGATGGGATCCTGGGATACGTCTAGGCGTAGTTGTCAGACTAGAGGCTGGTTGGGTTTCAAGACGGAGGACCCCGTACTAAGTCAGGCAAGGACCCCCTACTACCCTGTATATGAGCTAGTATGCCCTATAGATTCAATCTTTACATGAGTTCGTCAATTTCCACAATAATACGTGTTAGTTTAAGGGAAATGTGTTTGTATATAATAAACGCTTATCAAAGAAGAACGATACTTATTAACCTAAAAATTTATAAGATAAAGCTCAATGGTCGTCTAGGTACAGTAGCCAGCAGAGGTCTAGTTTAATAAAGCTACTACGCGTCGGCATAGTTACTATAGTTCGCCATAATTCTATAGTTATACTTCGGCGTTCGTCTTATTTTAGAATAACCTTATAGTTACTCTTTAACTATATAGCGTTGAAACAACCTATAGAAATCTTTAAAAAAATTTAAATTTAATTAACTATAGGTAACTATTACTCTATGACTTATCTACTACCTCCGAGCTATTAGTAAGAGGGTAGCCGCCTATAGTTAAAGGCTATAAGTCTTATTATTATAAGCCTCGCTATAAGTCTTGCTTCTAACGTTATAATAACTATCTTAGTATTATAAAATTATATTACAGATACCTTTAATTATATTTTTTTATTTAAATAAATTTCTTATTATCTATAAGGCGCGTATAAAATAGACAGTAATAATAATAATAGTAGTGAAAAAAATAATATAATAAAAGAAATAATATATTAATTAACTATAGTAAGCTAAATAAAATATATTATAAGGCTTTAAAACTTGGTATATAGCTTAAAATAATTTTATAATATAGTTAAAGCTCTAATAGTATTAAGCTATAGCTAGCTAAAGCTCTACTAATATATTAATACTTTTAACGCTTTAATGCGTAGTTACTTTAATAAACTAGGTCAGAGTTTAATCTTTATTATCTACGCCTATAGTAGACAGTTGCAATTCCACTTTACTTTACAATCTGTGATCCTGCAGGATACAAAACAAAAACAACTTATCCGCAGATAAAGCTCACAAGGGTATAATGTCGTTATCTCAGCCTCTATTATCAAATTCGCATAAAAGCAATTTCTTAATCGCTTCTGTTAATGCATCTTTTCCTAACTAATGAAAACTAAGTCGTGGCTACTTGTTAGTCTAAGTGATTCTCTCGCAAAGACTGGGCAAAGAGGATGCATAATAACTAGTATAGTTAATTGAGCTGAGTTGCATTTTTATCCAATAATGGAGATCTAAGGCGGCAAGGGAATTTAAACCATAGTTACTAAGTGCTTTGGCAGACTCAACAGGGGCGAAGTGTTACTATGGATGGCCAATTTATGACGTTAAATGTCGCATTGAGAATGTCGACACTATCGTCCACGTTCCACAAAGGTAATAGCTTCTCTAACCCTCTTGAGCTATCTTTATTGTTTGTGTTTACACTACTATGAGGTTCTACAAAGAATGGTTTGATAAACCGAGCACCGCATAGAAGGTTGAAACTCTCTCCGACGGGAGCAGTAAGACTGGTGATAGGCTGGGAGCTACCCTTCGGGTTAATCGACTGAGTTTGCTGTATGGTCGAGCACCTAACGATTCTATTGAAAAGGCCCTTATTATTGGCGCTCACATTGCTGAAAGAGAAAATTTGTAGCAAATGGTTGTTTTAGCTGATATACCCAATGACTTTAACCACCCAGAGGTTAATGAAGTTCGTCGGTAAGCCCGTCCGACGCCGAAAGTTAGCAAATGCGTTAGATGGTGCGTCGGTTGCTGTGTAGTCTCCCCGGTCTTTCTGTCCTGTTACACTGGATACTAGAAAGCATGGGAAGGAATATAGTAAAAGATTTTGTTCGATGGTGGCGTGATGTAGGTTCTCGGTCCCTAGAGCTTATATAGAATAACCTTATCCTAGCCATTGGTGGTTATATATGATATAATTTGTCCTGATGTTATTCGATTCTGAAGGGGAGTAATAGGTTAGTTGTTACACGGTCGACTTGA
Source organism: Glonium stellatum (assembly GCA_001692915.1). Taxonomy (NCBI): domain Eukaryota; kingdom Fungi; phylum Ascomycota; class Dothideomycetes; order Gloniales; family Gloniaceae; genus Glonium; species Glonium stellatum. The sequence continues at coordinate 17,214 of KV749176.1, forward strand.
TTATGTAAATTAGGATGAATTATTATAACTATAGATAAGGTGGCTTTATTAATGCGATTTCATATAAGCCTATATTCAATACGCATTATCTCTTGGCCTCCACAATGGTTGGGGCATCATCTCGGCTTCTTCCATACTCGACTAAGCAACTCCATCAACTGCCAAAAAGAAATTCCCCAGCTTTGCACCGTTAACATCAAACGCCCATAGAGATAGAGCGATAGTATTGGAGCCTCGATAGTTGAGGATGCCTTCTGGTATGGGAAAGGCGGTTTGTGGTCCAAGATTGTTTGCTAAAATGATAGGCTAACTTAGCTAGAGTCACTGATTGCATGGTAGGATGTAGTAAAAGGCTTACCGTATTTCCAAGACGATACATCAACACTGGGCTGATGGAGACCCTGCCTCTCCGGATAAAGGCCGCCCTCGTTGAGAGGCCCACGAACGCGATCCACGTATTTTTCTCAACCTAAGTTGCCGGTTACTTTCCACGATAATTTGGTAGAGCTCGTACCAGTAAAGCCGTAATTGAGTATTCCTCGCGGAGTCTTATGTAAATCGCCCCCGGGCCGTAATTCTGCTCCAAGCCCATGTGATCCTGTACAATCATGAAGACATGTTTGCTCCCAAGCTCGAGAATTGGTAATTCTGCTATCATGTTTACACCCGCTATACCGATCACACCAGGATTGTATACCAACTGCTAATTATCGAGCCATAAGCTGACCGAGAATGCAGCGCCGCCTTGAACTTCGATAGTGAAATTTCCCTCATTTCCTTCCGCAGTAAAGTGACCTCTCCAGAGGATGTTACCAGTATGGGAGCCGTAGTCACTGGAGTAGAGGCTGGTTGGCGTGGCCAACTCTCTGAATATATTCAGGGAATCTGTAATATTTGCATCAACCCATTTCGAATCATCATACCCTGCTAAGACCTCTAGTAGACTATTGATATATCTCTACACACAGTTTAACGTCAGTTAGAAGTTCATAAGATCCCATTTCTCATCTCATACCTAGCCTAGCTTTTCAAGGTCCGGTACTGAAACCTCCAAGCTTTTGGTGGCGACTTCGAACTTAAGTGACCCGTATATTGTCCTTTGTACCTGCATTGGATGGCCGTTAAAGCTCACTGATCTGATATTGTCTTCTATAAAAACTTCAACTTCAGCCTCCGTTTAATTCAAGTCGCCTCGCAAACAGTGTGAGGAACAATCCGTCGTAGTCAAACT
>KV749181.1:0-14163 GCA_001692915.1 Glonium stellatum
CGACACGACGACCTGCGCGGCGGGGACGCGCAGCGTGCGCAGGAGGTGGAGGTACGCGGACAGCGCGTCCTGCAGGGCTGCGGGGAAGGGGTTTGAGGTCGCAGAGGTCGAGGTCGAGGGCGGCAGCGTGGACAGCCGGTACGCGGGCGCCAGGACGTGCGTCGTGGGCGTGTGGGCTAGCAGCTGGCGCGCGAGGTAGCCCGTCGATGCGGTGCGGCCGTCGCCCGTGACGAAGGCGCCCCCGTGCAGGTGCAGCACCACCACCACGGCGCTCGTGTCTGAGTCTGTGGCCAGCGGGGCCGGATACCAGGTTGCGCCGATGGTGGCGGGCTTGACGGCGGGGTGGAGGAGTGGGCCGCGGTACAGGGTTTCCGGGGCCGGGGGGATGGTGGTGAAGCGGTCTTTTTCGGCGCCGGGGGTTAGCGGGAGGGGCTGGCGCAGTTGCATCATGGAGGCGTGCTGTAGGAAGGCGTAGAGGCAGCGCGTGCCCAGGGCTTGGCGGAAGCTCCAGGTTGGGTGTTGGCGGCCATAGGGGGTAAGGTATTTGAGGATCCAGAAGGGGAGGCGGGTGAGCTCGAGGCCGATGGCGAAGAGGGCGTATAGGCCCTTGAAGGGCTGGTGGGTGACGATCGATGTCATGGTGGCGGCCCCTTCTATTCGCACATGTGGAGTGGTTGTGAGAGGGGTTGAGAAAGGGAAAGAGAAAGAGAAAGAGAGAGAGCTAGAGCTATAATATTAACGAGGGGGCTGAAGTTGTCTTATGCAGGGAGTGGGGAGCTTGGACATCTCCAAGGCTCTTTATAAGCAGCATGGTGGCGGAAGCTAAGATAGATGTCGGCTTCCGGGCACGGTAGAATAGGCGTGAGTAGCCAGTGCAGATGCAGGAGGGGTTTGCGAGTAGGCTTATACGCCACATGGAGAGTCAGGTAGGTAGTACCTTGCATGTCCACAGGGAACACGAATAAGCCGAGGCAGGGAAGCCAGCGAGTATTGGCCAGTCCAAGTCTAACGAGGCCAGTAAGGGTGCAAGGCTAATCACGCCACAACGACCTACAGTAGCGCTTACCTCTCACTCAGCCCACGATACGTGCCAAGCTGAGATTAGCTAAAGCCTTAGTGAAGTATGTCGAGTCTCGTCGTGCCTCAGGTAGGCAAGATAGGTAAGTATGTCGAATCTCGTCGTGCCTCAGGTAGGTAAGATAGGTAGGATAGGTAAGATAGGTAAGATAGGCAAGATAGGCAAGATAGGTAAGATAGGTAAGGCAAGTAAGGTAGGTAAGATAGGCAATGCAAGTAAGGTAGGTATGCCCATTCGTGCCATTCTAACAAAGTCAGCAGCGCGTCCAACAGAATATAAATACATAAGCGTCGAATTTATAAGCTTGAGTGATATCTGACCGAGCTCTATGTCGCATCCAACCCTTCTCCATCTCCCCCATCGCTGACTCCTTTCACCGCCTTTGCTTTGTTGGGAATGGAGGCGCACGCACACCCTTCTAATGAACGCCACCCGTTGTCGAACGCTTGTCTCAATCTCGCTCGGCTTTGGGCGACGCCACCAGCCACCAGTGTCAGATTACTCCGCAGCCTCCTTCATACCAACTGATAATTTTATGAATTAGACCCAAAACTCGGGTACGCCGCACGTAGCTATACTAACTTTAAGTACAATAATACCCAGAATTTTCCACCAAGACGCCTTCCAAGAATTAGAGGCCTGTCAAAACAGTAGGGGAATGGCCTATTCAAGTCTTCAACAACTACCGTCTCAACCAAGACATCCCACACTTCATAACTGTTGACAAAGTACTTCCCCAAACAAGCTCAGCCACCAGAAACAATTCCAGAAACAGGATCCGTGGCTAAGGTTGTAGCTAAAACGTCAGTCTACGACACGTCCATATCATCCATCACCAACGACCCATTCCCAGGACTGTGAATTCTGGATGGAGTCGAGCTGAACCTATTGACCGGCGTACTGCCACGGATTGGAAGAAAGCTGCCAGCGAATACACCCGACTGTGAAAGCGCCGCATTTTGGTATTTACGGCCGAGCGCATCAAGACACGCTTGGCCCTCTATCAAAGCCTGGCGCTTGTTCTTGAGAGCTATTCTCCGCCGTTCGCGCTGAGAGTCTTCGGCTAATAGCCGAATACAATTATCACGGCCTATTGACATGTTAGCAAGGCTGTCTAAAACCCAGAAGGTCCACTCACTATTTCCGTCGCACATCCCCAAGCCGGTCATAAGCTCTCCCAGCAACTGAGTGCGGAGAAGCTTGAACAACTTTAGCTGCATGCTCAAACAAACAACGTCGAAAAAGCGGAGCGATGCGATGTTGTAATACCCTCGTATCTTAGCCATGACCTCTACTTCGCGGTGGTACGGATCGGTGTTAATTATTTCGCGGAGATTGAGGTCGGTATTCATTCTCCGATTGCGTTCCATCAAGCTGAGCTGCTTCCCTATTGCTTCTTCCAATTCTCTAAAATACACGTTAACGCGTGCTTCCGAACGCGCTTTCTGAAAGACCTTAAGGGTTGCTGTTTTGTTAGACTCCCACAGGACGGTATCTCCCGTGAACGGTTTCTCCTGTTCGGATCTAAGAAACTGCGTGGCAACGACATTGCGTTGCTCGTTAAGGAGAACGCTGGTATATTTTTCTACAGCTTCCCAGGCTTTCTGGTAGAGCTCGGTGGTATCCCAAGCCTTAAATACGCCATCGAAAAGTAAGCGCAATTGGCCCTTGAGTGCATAGTCAATTACTTGAAAAAAATTGATCATGGGTTTATCCCAATTCTGTAGGCAGTCTAGAATTAAGTGATCCAAAGCTCTCGAATCCATTTCGCCTGGAAGGTCAGAGACAGATATGTCATCAAGGACTTTGCGAAGTTCGTCCAATTTGAATATCTTGGTCAAGTTACTCCTCCTAACCGGGCCCGTATTGGAGAGCTGGGGTCTTTTTTGCTTGGGTGTGGCTGGCGCTTCCATTTTGCGCTTTTTAGGAGTATTTTCCACCGAAGCTGGCGCTGGATTCCGGATTTCACTCTCCATGTCAGAATCGATCGTAATCGGGGCTCCATCAACGCCATTGGCATCATCTGCTCCACGATAGAGTCCTTGGTCAAGATCACCTCGCAAGGAAAGCGTCGGCTTCTGCGCGCACAATTCCTGGTAGAAGTTCTGTCGATGCTCTTTCCACGCCAATCGCCACTTATTGTATTTATGCTCGCCCTCCATAGCTTTCTGAACACAGCTCGTGAATTCCTGTAACAAATTTAAGACGATCTGAACGGCATTGTCTGTTGGAGGTTCAGGAAGATCACGTAGTTCCGCATCCAGTTGATCAAACTGGATACGCAGGCGATCTTTAATTATTGGTAAATTCGTAAGAATCTGCGTCGTTAATTTCTGCGATAAGATGGTTTGGAGTTGAGTTGTTCCATATCGCGACTTAAACTGGGCGAATTTAGTTGCCCATGGCTCTTGTGTTTCGAAGAATTGGCCTTCAAGCTCTCGAGCGCGGACATGGGTGATGCCCATATCTATTTCACTCTGAGACGGCTGTTTCGTGACGAAGTACGAGTGGCCCAACGGAAACTTCTGGCCGTTTAAAATTGCGTGCCAAATGTCAACGGGATCGCCTTGAGGAAGACGATCAGGTTTAGTAAGAACGCCTGTATCCGTATCAGTATATAAGTGAAACATAAATCAACTCAAAGGTCTGTATAGCAGGAATGGCGACTCACCGATACAGCGACTCTCAGCTTTGAGATTTCGCACAATCCTCGTAGCGCTGGAATTGGCAACGTCGCTCTCCATAGAACATGCCAGAAGGACGAGCGCATTTTCTGAATTAATATAGTCCTTGACAAGGTTCTTGACCAACTTGACCAAATAAGGTTTTGTGCCGTCTTCAGTCTGATTAATGACACCCGGTAGGTCATAAAATGACAGATTTGGCAGGTCTGGTCCGGAAATGTCCAAGCATACTACGTTGGGCGAGAATTCTTGTTGCAAATGACAATCATCACCGATTGCTGGAACAGGGCCGGAAACGTACCGCATATGGGGATGGCCTGGGTTTAGCGTGGCTAGCTGTGCTCTGTGAATGATGTCTTGTAAAGCATCTTTGTCCTCAATAATCGTAAATGGGATGTCCACTGGAGTATCCTTTTCGGTCCACGGATAAAACGGTCCCGGTTTACCTGAGAGTGATGGAAGATTCGACGTAAGCAGGTCGTAACGTCTATGAAGATAGACGCGACACTCCCAAGAAGCCCCGGGCTCATCATTTGCTGTTGTCATGATGCTCAAAGGGCACCTTGTACACGTTCCCGAACTCCTGGGTACTTTGATCTCAGAGATTGCTTCAATCAGTGAGCTTTTTCCAGCCGATTGATCGCCAACAACGATTATCCTGGGCAACGGTATGTCTGACTTGGCAAGGCCAAGCCCCTCCATCTTGTTGATGACAAGAACTAATTCCTTGATTCCCCTGCCCACAATCTCAATCCCGCTCGTAGTCTGACCGTGAGGGGCATCTAAGTGTTGTCAGTGTTTTGAAGCCATATTTCGAATCGAAAGCCTTTCTCACCTTCTAATATCTCGCCGTTTCCATTTCCGGAATGAATCATGTTCTCTACACCGGCGGGTTGACGAAAGTTGTTCTGGGGATATGGGTTGGTCGCCTCATCTGCAATGGCGTCACCAGAGCCTTGTTGGTGAGAGAAGCCATTAGCTGAATGACCAGAAATTGGCGAGACGAGATTATCGGATTGATTCCGATTGCTGTCACGAGATCGGAGTCGTCTATCCATTTCGAGAGTCAACTATTATGCGTGAGACGTGCTAAAAGCAGCTTGTTAGTGTCAAAAATGAATTCAAGTTGGAGAAGTGATTAATTGTAGTGTTCGTCAAGAAGCATAACTCACAAACCACAGGCCTTTGATCGATAGTTGAAGAAGACGAATGGAAAAGGTGACTGCGGATGACCTTGAGTTGGTGGTGCGCAAGAGTCCACAGGCGTTGAAGGAGGTAGTTAGAGTAGAAAATTTTCTGAAGCTGAGGAAGAAGCGAGACACAAGGTGAATGAAGATACGGCAAGCGATGCAATCTTAATAGCGCGGGTGGTAGATTGATGTGAATATAAGACACGTGAAGTCGACAGACCAACCTTTTGATCGCACTGGGCGATGTGGAAGATGGCTTCATTTGAATTCAAAAGACGAGAGGCCTACACTTGACATGCTTCACTATCATTTTAGCTAAGCTGAGAGCCATGCTTTGTAGTAAGAAGGGCTTCATAGAAGAAAACAAAACATTAGGCAGATCCTTAGTAAATAGAACTAAACTCTTTCACATTTGTAACTTTCGGATTTTTGAGGTGCATCAGTGACCTCCGAAATCTAGCAGTTCCGTAAGATGAATGACATGTAGCACTCCTATATAGAAAACGGAACCTCAAGTAAAAACTGTGAGAGATCATATGAGGCTTAAGTAAACTACCTGGATTTCTATGTTGGAAGCGTGCTGAGCAATGAAGAACATTGGTCCTTTCTTTTACCCCTTAAGGGCAGCTCTGGGGCCTCAATCTAAGCCATGCCTCAAGGCCAGTAAACGTTAGATCATATGATCATGAGCCGCATTGGACGAGCAGGAAGCGTGAGGGATTACATTTAGCCAAGCTGTTTCTCTACAGGAGCTAAGCAAGGAAACGAAAGAGGTCCAGCATCTGCAGGCCGTTTTGTGCTGGTATACTTTAAGGTGAGCAGTCTTCAAGATAAGCAGCATAGTAAAGCATTATTGCTAGGTAATCATGGGCTTTCGTACCTATATGTAAGAGACGCGGGTGGTTGCGAGGATTGAAAGTCGAGGTGTGGGATAAAACTGGACATCACGTGAAGCTTCGCCGAGCCAGTGCTTCGAGAAAAAGTTGAATGGGTATCACCACTAAGATACCATCTAAACTTCACCACCAACTGCGCGCCTTCTACGCCACCTACACACTCCCGTCTCTAAATACGCTCCTTTTGGGTGCGAAGATAGCCTCTTCTGGAACTTTCACAAGGTTTAGCACCTCCCATACCTCCCTTTCAGCGACTCCAAAGCCTTTCACGATTATATAAAAGATGGATCACTCAAGAGACCCGTGCCCTTGGGTGGCACTAAGTGATTTTGGAGGAGCATTTTGTATGGGAGTATGGCTGCCCCAATTGCTTCCTAAAAACCTGTTTGCATCTGCTAATGTTCTTACTAGGCAATCGGTGGCGCAGGTTCGTACTCACTCTACAATCTCATGTCCAACATATAACTAAGATAATTCCAGTGTGGCATGGTGTGAAAGGCGTAAGCTCTCCAGTCCTCACCACTATCTAGGACCACAAACTGACCATCTCAAGTTCCGAAATAGTCCCTACGGCGAACGGCGCATCGGCGGTAATACCTACTCTCCTCTCCTCATAAACGAGATCCTAACATTCTAATCTAGCAATAACTGCTATTAAAGCCCGCGCACCTATACTGGGAGGAAACTTTGGTGTATGGGGCGGCCTCTTCTCAACATTTGACTGCGCCGTTAAGGGAATCCGGTATGGAACCCGCCGTACCTTCCTCCAACACACTATCACAGTCCTTACTGACCAAGGAAAATAACAGTAAGAAGGAAGACCCCTGGAATGCAATCATAGCCGGTTTCTTTACCGGCGGCTCACTTGCCGTCCGTGGCGGTGCTAAAGCGGTGCGTAACGGCGCTATCGGCTGTGCAATCCTACTCGCCGTCATCGAAGGCGTCGGCATCGGCTTCCAGCGCATGATGGCCGAAAACACACGATTGGAGCCTCCACCTCCGCCGCCAGAGCAATCGAGGATAGAAGGGCAGGGAATGATAGCATAAACATTATTTGTTGGGCATAATTAGATATAATTTGAAGCATCATGCGAGACGGCCCGGCACGCTCTGTGTACGGCTTCGGAATGGGATTTTTCGGGCGATTCCCTGATGCATAACCGGCCGGTTTGGAGCTGGCCGAATCGGCGTCTTACACTCTCCTCTACTTTATTCTCGGTTGTGTATTTTAGAAGCTGGTGCACCGCTAAGCATCTGCGGCACTTTCAGTTGAGGGAAACAGCAAGAATCGCGCGATGCATGACTTGTATTATTACTGTAAAAGGCATAAGATAAGATGTATGGTTTAGGGAGGGGTTTCTGGCGCCAAAATAGAGTCATTGATTTCAATACAGCCAGTCACATACCGCCTTCTCAAATTCTATCTGCTATATACGGTAGCGTTCGTGACCCTAATCCTATTCGTTCTGACCACTTCGGAGCTATAAAGACCTGAGCGCCATCATCACGTTCGTGGTCATATCAGCCGTCGTAAACTCATCAAGCCATCAAACTTGTCGCTGGTTATGCTAGCACGCAAAGAAAACTCCCGAAACTCAGAACGGGAATCCCAAACGCCGAACAAAACAGTGTCAGGCGCTCAAGAAGTCCCACGAAATGTACGGTAACAGTCTATTGACGTCATCTTCGATCATAAGTTCCCAATAACGACCATGAATCTCAATTTGCCGTCCGAAGCTTTCCTCATTCCGCCTCTCGTGCCCTCCACCTGGCCTTGCTCACTGCTTTGACTCCCTTCCTCACGCCCATTCATCGCAGCCTCGTCAAGCATCAAGGTGCTACTCTTCCATCCCCAGCTCTGGCTGAAGTTGAATCGATCTGGTGCACTTTCATAAACGGATAGCAGTCTGCCGCCTTTACTTGGGCTATATATCTTGAAATAGGTCTTAATCGTCGGACGAGCGTCGACGTAGGGTGGAAGAGTGGGTGTCGCAGCACGGGACTTACGCGGGACAAGCAGGGAAAGCATCGGGTTTGGATATGCTACGTCTGGGTCCTCATCCTCAGAGTCATCGGAGGTAGCGGAAGGGGAGGATGGAGCAGAGGCGTAAGCTGGATAAACAACGTCACCATCTGAAGGAGGAGACGAGGAGAGTGCAGGAAAGTTGAGGAGGTTAGAGTTCGAGTTGTTGCCTGGCACAGGACCAGAAGATGAGGATATTGGTCGCGCAAATGGGCCGCCGGATTGATGATTATGCAGAGGCAAGTGGTGTCTGCGTCGCGCCAGCGGGCTTGTGCTGCTGAAGAGCGGGTTCCTAGAGCCTGTTGACACAAGTGTCGCGTCTGGATCGCCGCCGCTGCCGCTTGTATCTTCCTCGGCCGGCTGTTCGTTTTGGTCTGGTCGTACTCCACCACGCCCACGACGCCGGTCACGCCGTTCGCTCCGTAAAAGCATTTCTCGCTCGAGCAGTCCAATGCGTTCGTCAACGGTACCAATGCTATATTGAGCGAGTCCCGTTCCACCGCTCGCCAGTGCTTCCTCGGCCTCACGCTCCTTAGCCCGGTGTAAGTACACACCAAGTTGTACATTCTTGGCCGAGCGGACTTTTTGGATGTAGATGTTCCAGAGGGAGCCAGCGTAGAATACCGTTCGTGAATATACCCGTTTCTTTTCTTTCAAGAGGCGTGGATTAGGAAACTCCGCCGAAAAACGGAAAGGTGGATAGTGAGTATATGCAATAGGTTTAGGTTGGCCCGCATTACTACCGCTTGCGGATCCCGGACGTGCAGGATAGTCGGTGCGTGTGTTCGGGTTCGTGGAAGTCGAAGGAGAAGAGGCAAAGTCTGTTGCCCACTGCGCGTCTTCAGGTTGCAAAGTAGCTGACAGTCGAGATGCGTGGCGCTGAAAGGAGTTCGAGGTAGTGACAACAGGCTCTGCATTACCACCCATGACAATGTTGCAGTCAGTGCTTGGAACCCAGAACTTGCGCGGCTTTCCATTGGAGTCCCAACTCCCGGATTCCATTTCACCATCATCCTCTTCAGGAGTTTGAACTTCTACTTTCCGTTTACCCTTCGATGATGATGATGAAACACTATTGTTAGATGAAACTACGGTTAGCGCTGTTTGCTGACTTGATGAAGGCTCTTCGGCTGGCTTGCTCAGGCCAAGCTCCATATCCAAATCGCCCGCATTTAGCACTTTTTGGCGTAACTCTATCTGCTGCCACAGTGCGTTTGAGATGACTTTTTCAGGCATGACCGGGAGCCCCAAAATATCACGTGCTTTCCGAATGAACTGCAACTGCTCAAAATCGAGGTGGATGTAGTGGATTCCTTCATCTAACAGAACCAACAGCGGTTCAATGTCAGAATTGGTGTATAGTGCAAGCCAATTATGATGAGAGTCCGGCGTAGGACGACTCGCTGTCATGGAGTTTTGGCGATAGACAGCATCGAATCGGACGGCCATGAGGCAAAGAATATCTGGCGCTTTAGCGACTGTTTTCTTCCCTTTCTCAACTAATCCAGCTTCGACAGCCTTCTGCCTAAGCCGTCGATCTAAAAGACGTTTAGCTAAGACCCAGCGGTCCCATTCTCCATCAATGAAGAAACCGTCCCCACCAACAATCTCCCTTATGATATCTCCGGGGATTGCATCCCAATATTTAAGAGGCATCTCCCAACCATCTCTGCAAAGCATTGACTTGGCGGATGCCAAGATTCTCTCGCCTGATCGACCGTAGTAATTCGCTGTAACCAATCTAATCAGAGGTGACAAAGTCTCTGGACTCATTTGCCGGAGTATTGCGTCAATGCTTGCATCTACTAAGTCTTGCATCTCGAGCCAGCATCCAGTTGCAAAAAGCCCAATAGCCTCAGCATCTTCTTCTTGAGAGACATCACAACCATAGAGGCGCTTCAATGCGAGCTCAAAGGCACTTTGCGTGATGCTTGCGTCAATTTCTTCCGGATGAAGAGTAATCTCTTTAGCTTGGCTTTCAATCCAAGGTTCAGAGAGTGCAGTCGTGAAGAAAGGCGCTCGATCGAGAATTAGACGATGCAGTGCATATTTTTGCCCAAAAGCGACTACTGTGATATCCGAATGACGCCCGCCGAGGAGACCCCTTGTATACAAATGATCCGGCAGTGACGCCGCCTCGGAAGTTAATGCTATGGAAGTTAATAATGTAGAATGAGAAATAATCAGATTACATACACCGCATATATGTAGGTCCAGCACTCTGATGATATGATGGTGCTCGCGACGAAGCAGGAGAGGTCTGTGCCGCGAAAAGTCTACTCAATGTAGTCAAAGTGGTATATTCACGTCTCTCAATCAATCTGCGACTTTCAACGGGTGTGGTGGGATCGTCAGCATCCTTCTCCGCCCTTTCCATTCTATCATTATTTTGTGTGGCCGAGGATGTCTCATCCTCAAACCGAGCTGTCCGCCTCACAACCGCAGTGGAAGGACCCGAAAGGGCGGCGAGAGGACGTAGCGAGTTTGGAGGTGACGTGGAAGCGACAGTTGGTCTTGCCGAGTCGGTCGTGAGGCTGGGTGATGCGGAGGGAGTAGAAGAGAATATCGAGGGAGGGTTGGGTGAAAACAGAGATGTTCGTGAGGCGTTACTGGGACCTGCAGCGTCATCTACAGGTGTTGGGCCTGCATCAAAGCTCCACGTAGGCGGATGGGACGGTTGGTCAAGGCTAAGGGTAGACCCGATGCGATTCAGGTCTTCGGAAGCTTCTTGATCATCCGCTTGTTGTTGGTGCATGACGGTATCTGCCCGCGGGTTTCAGAGCTTTCTAAAACATAGTGTTTAGGCAGTTAGAGACGTGATAAAGCACATGACAATACAGCAGCGCAATTCAAAGGGCAAAATTATATTAACGAGTATCTCAACGAGTATGTACTAGGGAAGAGAATGAAGAGAAATATGGAGTGCAGTAGAGAAGTGTCAGAGGATTAGGGCCGGAGGTTAAGGGTTGTCGTCGTGATATGAAGACGTTGGTGTTGATGACGCTTGTGATGCGGCACCGTGATCAAGCTGTAAGATAGCAAGGTGCGTCAGAGTCCGCCACAATCATGTGGTGTGGCGGGCCACGAGGCCGAGTTCAAATGCAGTATAGTTACCCTGATCGGGTAAACCTTACACGCACCTCCACGTTTTCAAAATGTATGCATGCCCACCCCAAAGCCCACCTGCCCTAATTGCTTTGCGGAATACATTCTTGCCCTATCGTGAACGCAGTATTCACGATACATCTCATTTTAAAGGTATATTAAACTACTAGCCAAGCGTTCTTCTTTCAAAAACGCACTAGTGTCGCCGCGGAAAACGCAATACTAATTAAACCGAAAGGGCTAAGCAGTGCGGCAAAAAGACCCAGCAAAGGGAGTGGTAACCACGGTAGAGTAATAGGTTTCAATAGTTCTGGTGGGAATTAGTAATTAGGATACAGAGCAAGGCTTCTGTGCAAGGCTATCATCTAATAATCCCTGTGCGCGGGCATAGCTCCTAGAGATCTACCATCACAATCCACCACATGCTTTAGTTATTTACTCAGTATGAAGGCTCCATTCAAACACATGGATGTAGCTAGGAAACTAGTCAATGCATAATAGCCAAGCATAACAGTATAAACGAGTCTACAATATACAAATATACAAACTTCAGCTATCGTCAGCCAAGGCCGAAACGTTATCAATCACTCTTTACTGGAAAAAAAACACAGGATAGCAAAGGGGCCGTGACAGTTACCCTATACGACATGAGGTATACTTAATTACACTTTATTACCTATTGGTCGCTAACCCTTCAAAAAGGCTCTTGGCCATGGTAATGAAGACCTTTCGGATAGAGATACTGTATCGCATTCGTGCGGCTACTTGGGCCCTACCCTCATCAAATAGCTCTCCTAGAAGGTAGAGCTGTAGCACCCGATCCTACCTGCGCCAGCGCCTTTAGCTTCTCTGCCCAACGGTACTTTGCTCTCGAGCTCTGGAGTACTGCATCCACGAACCCAATCATTGCTTTTCACACGCCTCTCCGAGCTTCGCAATAAAATATACGAAATTATTTTCACTAATTCAGGCTCCCTCACGCGATGAGTCTACTCCAAACCTACCGGCAGGTCTACATTAGAGCTAATCTATTAACCTACTAGACCATTGCCTTCAGCACTCAGCTTTCCGCTAATCTCACACAAAGAGTCTCTCATCTCTCACAGGCCCACTTAAATGTCATATCAGGTCTTGTATATGTCCAGAACAACTTTTCTAAAATGCATACATATCATTAGCAAGCTTCCTTATTACTAGGGTTCCTATATTTCCAGCGCTAAAGAAAGAGGGCCTAATATTTCCACTTTACGTCCCAGCTACGAGTTTGCATTTTTTATTCTACCCGGAGGAAGTCTCCGACTGGTTCGGGCTAGCAGTTTATTTTCTAGATCATGGACAAGCTGCTTTCTAACCTAAAAGAATAAAGGACTAAAAAGGATTCAGGCAGCATGTCCATTTATGGGGGCTAAAGAGGAGTAGAGAAACGTCATGCCTCAAACCCTAGCGCTCAGTAAATTTCAATTTATTCAATTAAGTGCTTGATCCGCTCCGAGCGCGCGGCCAAGCTGGGCGTAGAATTCAGCCAGCTCACATGCCAACTCAACAGTGTCTTCATACGTTAACAGAGATCAACTAGTCAAACCTAACTAGGGCTTCTCGGTATTTTCCTACTGTCCTTGTAACGTCCCCTAAAGTGCGGAACTCTCGGGCCTCTTTGACGCGAGCGTCAAGGCTGGCTTTATTATAGTTATGCCATCTCAGCTGAAGGTGATCGACTCATGGAGTGAGGTGCAAGTGTAGATATCCAGCGTCCAGAAACTAGGGAGGCTATTCTCGGTGATTGCAGGTTGTGAATTAAAGGGCTGTCGACCGGAGATGGCATTACCAGTCGAATCCCCCGAAGTATTGTTGGGGTAGAAGACACTTTGCCAACATCAGTCAACACAAGTCTGTGAAGGAGTAAGTGGGCTCACCATTCTCAAGCGCCTCATTCCCTCGCTCTCACTCTTTTGAGACTACTTTGTACCCTTTTCTCGGTCTGTGTTCGACCTCCGTAGTAAAAAACTATTGCTTTCTCGTCTTCTCGTCTCCCCTAATCTGTTCACCATCCACAGCGCCGCGGGGCCATGCAGGTCTTTGCATCATTGCCAGTGGCTAAATTTATCTTTGTACGCTCTGACGTTGGTAGTTATTTAGTAGCCGCAAACAGACCTCAATAGACCATATATCGTGAATCACTTAGGACAAAACTCATCCTTGCGCGCCATGATATCTAGTGTTTCTTCAGCAGTCCTACTCCTTATCAAATATAGCGTTTGGATATTCTCCTTATGAAGCTCCCAGTTGGCATCATTATACTCCGGCTTGATGGTTCGGCGATTGAAGACAAGTTGTGCTGGGTGATTTGCTTGATTGGAGGGGGCGGGGCGTAAAAGTTATCCGGGGGTAATTGGGCCTGTAAGCCTCGAGTATGTGTCGCCAGTGCGATAACTTTTGCGTTCTGCGATGAATGTAATGAAACAAACGTAAAAGGAGATCAATGATTATATAGCAACGCTAAGGATGCATGGGAAGAGTGAGAAGGAAGGAAGGAATCTTAAATCCAAGTGTTGGCGCTGTATCCGACTAGGGAAGGTTTTGTAAGGACATACTTCTGAATGGCCAGCTTGAGCACAAAAGTAGGCCGACTCGCAGAAGGCGTCTATCAGAGACTCACGTCAGGTATTATGCTCTGTAATGAAGAAGCCCACGATGAGGGTAGTTTGGATTGTTGGGACGAAACGTAGCTAAGACGCTTTGATAAAAGAAAGACAGGTACCTACGCAGCACAGCGGGGCGCAAAAAAAGTTCCTACGGTACCAACATCTACTCTTTATAGTATAAATATCACTTCATTTTGATTTTTTTATACTATAATAAGACGATTTGATTGGTGCATTATAATACGAAATATTTTTCTCAATTTTAAAGGGTTATTTTTTTATCTCTTTTAGAGATAAATGTTGTAAAATGAGTAGATTTTTTTTTCTTAATGCCCGCGCACTAAGCGAGGCACGTCTTTTCTATAGGTTTTGCTAAGAAACTTAATGATTACACTAGGTAGGGATACCCCACATCGCTGGAAATTATTTATCACCTTTACCACTGCTCCTGCCTCTGCTCCTACTTCTACCCCTGCCTCTGCCCCTACCTCTACCTCCACCACGCTTCTGCCACTGCCTCTGCCTCTGCCTCTGCCTCTCCCTGC
>KV749181.1:18284-28400 GCA_001692915.1 Glonium stellatum
TGCCCTCCCTTCTTTCTACCTCTGCCTTTACCTCTACTGTGCCTCGCCTCTGCCTTAACCCCCGCCTCTGCACCTGCCTCTGCCTCTGCCTCTGCCTCTGCCTCTGCCTCTGCTCCTTATGTCTTTGTTTGTACTACTTGCTCTTGTATTAGCTATAGATAAAAAAGAGGGGAAGAGAGAAGGATAAGGAGAGGAGTAGAAAGGCAGGGAGAGAGGTAAAGGGAGAGGTAAGGAGAGAGGCAGGAAGAAGGAAAATAGGGGCAGAAAGGGGAGTAAAGACGGGGGAGAACAAAAGCAAAGGATAAAAAGAGAGAGTGGGGTATATATACCTTCTAGTAACGATACGGACGAGTAAACCGAGGGATATACTAAAAGAAGAGAGGGCGAGAGAGGGATAAGAAAGGGGCCAAGAGAGGGGGCAAAAAGCCAGCCTCTAGGACCCGCGAGGATAGAGAGGCAGCAGTGTGCAGATTAAAGTTAATATGCGCTAGATTTAACGAAAAAATGACATTTAACAACAAAATGATGTCAATTGAACTAATAATAAGGTCAAAAGAAAAATTACTGACCGTAGGGTTACCTGATCTAGAAAACTTACAGCTCCAATTGTAAGTCTAGTAGCAAGCCCTACCTCCTTTCCCAAATAGATACCAGAGAATCTTAAATGAAAGGGACAAGGTAATATATTAGTCATGCTTTTATAAGAGTGAACTTGCTGATATCCATCCAGCAGGAGCAATTCATCCACTTTGGGGAAAGAGAATTACGAGTATTTTCTCATGTCCGCCGATACCATGTCAAACACTGGACAGAACCTCATTATTCAGTTGCACAGTTCAATGGCACAGTCAAAAGCCACTTGACTATCTTATACAAATTGGGATTCAGGCCTTGGAAGTTAACGCGAAGGGCATCAACTTTTATGCGCCCTCCCATCATAATTACCACTTAGGGAAGTGAGCTTATGAAACCGGCGTGCTGGAACTAACAGCTCGAGAATTTAGGGAGGTCACTTGGGAAGGAATAATGCATCGTTGTAGCTAAGCAAGTTCCGTGGGCTGATCGGTTCAACCTGATTGGTCTGTTCGTCTAACATACGAACTGGGCTATGCCATTAATATAACATCCTTCGTAAGTCCGTTCCTTCGTTTAAAATTAAGTTCACAAGATTAAGCGATTTTACCTATCAAAATTGTTTGCCCTCGTCCTTGCACCGCTTTCGGATGGTGCCGCTGGACATGGAAGCTCAGATTAGAGGGTATATTAAGGAAGAAATCGCATCCGAAAAATGAAGTATCTTTGTCGTTCGAAAACCATTACGTCTACTCGATCGGACTTGTCCCATCTGTGATTCATTATCATGCATCTCTCATCACTTCTTTCTATATTTACGTCTATCACAGTTGCCGATGGACTCTCCAGCCCTCATACACTCCACCTCCAAAGACGAGCAGTATCAAACGGAACGCACCTCATCAGTGCCAACATCAACCTAGCCGAAAAGCGTGATAGCCTCGAACAGACGTATCTTGCAAACGTAACTTTAGGCAACCAAAGCTTTCCTCTCCTAATCGATACTGGCAGCAGTGATCTCTAGGTGCTTGCTGCGGGTTATATTTGCCTGAACGATACCAGCAATGCTACTCTTCCGCAAGAAGCTTGTGCGTATGGATCATATACTTATCAAACGACCTCAACATTTCGTCCGATTCAGGACGTGTTTTTCGGCGAACAGCTCGGTGCGGGTAGGGTAAGTGGTGTCCTTGGCCTCGACGACGTTACTCTCGGTAGCATTACTGTCAAAGGGCAACATTTAGGCGTTGCCAATAAGTCATCAAATTTTGGAGACGGATTCTATTGTGGAATACTGGGATTGGGCTTCCCATCGATGACGTCCGGTCATAGCGGTTCGATAATAACGGCTGGTAACAATACATTCGCGTTTAACGCCATAAATTACAGTCCTCTGATCAACAGCATGGCTGAACAAGGCTCTATTGAGCCATATTTCGGCATCGCATTGGAAAGAACACCATTCAACTTATCTTCTGCATCTGGAGGCTATCTTACTCTCGGCGGTATTCCTCCTGTACTACATAATTCCAATCTTTCCAGTGTTCCTGTACAACGCTTGCCATTGCCAGTGAATGAAACGGGCAACCAGCCAAACGCATACTCATATTGGGCCATTAATATAGAGGGAGTTAGTTTTGGGACAAGCGCTGACTCTCACAACCTTATCACCAACTTTACTGGGTTCCCCGCGGTCATCGACACGGGCAATTTTTGGAATTTCATAGATTTCACAGTCGCGGATCAGGTTAATAGTCTTTTCGAGCCAGTTGGGCAGTGGAACATGGAGACTAACCCTATTACTTACAAAATCGACTGCAACGCAAAAGCCCCGGCGTTTGGCTTCAAGATTGGAGGGCAGACCTTCTTCCACAATGGCGAAGATCTGATATATAGCTTGGGCGATGAATCTTGCATGTCAAGTCTAGTACCTTTTCAGGGTGTATCGGTCAACGGACAAACTGGTACGATCATTGGTGATGCATTCCTTAAGAATGCAGTGGCGGTATTTGATTTTGGAAAGAACGAAATGAGGTTTGCCGCTAGAACGAACAGTCAGACCAACGCCTCTTCAACATCTCCATCTTCGCCAGCTTTGACAGGGGCAGCCTTTAACCTTGGTGCCAACAATTGGCTCTTGGCGGCTGGGACTATTATGGCAGCTTTTGGTGGGATTGCTGCTTTAAATTTATTTTATTAGCTTTTTACTTCTATTTATGAGTTTAGCTAATTTATCTTTGTTCTAACTCTCAAGAGAAATCCACTTTCCTCCCGCGGCTTTCCTATTTTCTTCTCGAGAAAGCTATGATAATTTCCTACATACCGCAACAAGCCTACTATGCTATCTCTACCTTTCTTACCCAGCTCAGCCTCAATTATACCTCTGTCACGATGTGCCTCGTTTCAGGGGAATAGCTTCCTAGCATTATTCAAAGAGATGTTGGTCCAGTGATGCCCTTCGACATAGCAAGATACCCAGTTGCCGATACAATACTCGTCCACAGCTTCCCATGGGAGCCATGTTCTCATCGACACCGCTTCATGGCAGCGCAAAGTTGAGTAATTTTCTAGTGTCAGACGCGAAAACAACGCGGCGGCGGGAAGAACCTCAACCGCTTCCGTTATTGTTATGGAGTAGGCACGGGAAGCCGCGAGCAATTCTGTGGTAGTATTTGATGAAAATGTAAAGGAGCGGGAGGAGCCTCTCCGCTTAGAAGGTGAGGTTGTGAAGGGTGAAGCAATCTAGAGAGTTTATGGTGTGCTGAGAAACTAATCTTTCTGAAGCGCCTTGAGAATGTATGTAAGCGAGAGGAGAAGTCGGTAAAGGGACTCTAAACTCAGGGATCGAGGCTTCTCGGGAGGACATACAATCAGATCTATATTGTAACAGTTGCTTACATCCCTGTCTTAAGTGGATGTAGTCAGCGTCGAGGTGGGGATAGTGGAAACTGCTGAGAGAAATGAGCGGCGAAAGACTATTCGGGACGTAACATCAGGACACACAATGAGAAGTGTTGCCGGCATCACGTAGAATAATTAGCCGCCAGAACGGTATCTCTCAATACTGCTTTTGGAAGTTAATGTTTTGCTGCTCCTTAAGTACCTCATCAAGCGCTATGTTGACCAGGGCATTGTTTCCACCGTAGGCTGAGCTTCTAATGGTAAAGCTCATCACATCTTAGACGTCTATCTATGGTAGCTACGCAAAGTGTGAAATGCCTTGTCTTTGTCGACAAAATCGGCGCTCAACATTGAGCAGCAAGCGGTAACTAGAGCAAGGGCGCTGTAAGCTAGTAACCAGAATGGATAGAGTATTATAGGGTGTGACCAAGATGCACTAGTGGCGACGGTATGATAAAATTCGAGGGAATATCGAGCACTCCCATGCACCCCAAGAGGCCTACAGTACCATTTTTAGAATATAAAAGAGCACATTGCTGAGGAACATACCAACGGGCCGAAGTTTTCCATATGAATGGAATTCAGGCATGGTCCAGAACCATCGTTTGCCAAAATAGTATCGCTTAGTAACAATAGATATCTAAGTACCTAGCAGAATTGCGAATATTTGACGGACTAAGCTACGGGTTCGGTATACTTAGAGCCCATATGAAATTAAAGGGAAAACAGGTAAAGCACGTACTGCTACATGTAAGGCTTCTTAAACTACTTCGCTTAACTTAAGCCCATGTTAATACGTAGTAGTTTACCAACACTTGTCTAGTACTGAGCAGCAAACCCCTTGTTCAAATTCGTGCCTTACGGGGATTAAAAGTTGGATGCCGGCCAAATCATACGAAGTAGTTAAATAGATTGGTAAACTGGTTTGCTTTTGACAAGCGCATATCCCTAGTATATAGTTGAGCCTAAAGTTATATTCACAAATGCTATCATCTCTATTACCTGCTAAAGTAGCATATATTTACTAGCAAAAAATACCTAAAAGGTACTTTAACTGAATACGAACTAATCTATTTTATCTCCCGACCGGTTCCCAAAATGAAGTTTTCTTTCAGACTCCGATCTTTAAACACTCTAATCAGAATTGTTTTACAGGGAATAAAAGGCCAGCTTAATACCTTCCGGCAGCACACAGGGCTTTGACGGCCATTGCTGTGGGAACACCACGACTTCCGATCCTCATTTTAGTCGTTCCGTATATGCATACCCATGCATTTTCCCAGCCCCCATCATCCAGCTGAAGGGAAATTAAAGAACGTAGATCCCTATCATTCGTCATTCCAAGCGCTTGAGTGGCCAGTAATCGTAGCACAACTCCCATCATGTCACTGTCGCAGCCACACCGCTCAGCTAGACGGTCCTCTACAAGTTTTCGGAGCTCCATTATTTCCGAGTCACTGTTTTCTGCGCAAAGTTGACTCAGGTAATAGAAGATCCAGTCTGGGCAGAGGTAGTACCGAGTTCCGTGCATGTAGGCGCGCATCAAAAGAATCTGGCGCATCCATGCCAGAGGCTTAGCAAGGTCTTTGCCACGACCATTGCGGTAGAAGAGGCGGAGAACGTTCGCATTGACAAATGGATCTAACCGGGGTCGATTATGCTCAAAGTAGGTCTGAACGGAAATTTAGATACTGAAGCTAAGGAATTTAATCCTTCTTGAAAACTTACGAGAAGCAAGCCATCGCTATTGACATATTTTAACATTTCATCCATCACTGAATGCATTAATTCCTTATCCATTTCCAATCCTAGAAATGCGAGAGTAGTAGTATCGAAATCATCAGGGAAGTTCGAATCTGCTAGAACAGGTTCACCAATAAACATACACCAGGTTGGACGGTTACTTTCTAGTGTTACAAGATCCCTGCACAAGTTTCAGTACCGTTAACTGATCGTGAATGTAGATAATTCTTACCTGTTTCCCGAAGCATGAAGAATAAGTAGCTGCGCAAAGTTATCACGAATAGTGACCCCGGTCTCGGTCATGGAAAACATTTCTCCAGCGTTTCTACTCATGTACTCTTCCCCGCGCCTAACTGGATCACTGAACTTTTTTCTGAGGAGCGTTTTGGCGCTCTCTGCCTTATTATAGACGATGCCCTGCATACCCAAACACTCGGCGGCAATAACGTTCTCGATTCGGTCATCCACAAAGATTGCAGATTGAGGGTCAACCTTTGTCTTCTCCAACAGATACCGATAGAAAGCAAAATCGGGTTTTCTGGCTCCAACTCGGCCGGAAGTGAAGACGCCCTCAAAAATACCCCATTTTGAGAGGTCTTTATGCAAGAGCTCGTAATCCGGAATTGAAACGTTAGACATGGCGAAGACGCGCAACTCGCCGTCAGTTGTTGCTTTAAGTTCTTTGACCAGCGCAACAAGATCTTCATCATACTGCAAGGTAGATGTGGCCAAATTTATTGTGTACTCGAGCTCTTCAGGTCTGAGTTCGAACTCGATGCCGATCATGCCAAAGCATTCTTGTTTCGAGATACTCCCACATTCGTATTCATGCCAAGTCGGTGAACTAAAGATGGCTTTCAACTGTGAGGGCTTTATTGAGGATTCTGTGGGACTCGAGTAGCTGAAAAAGACGTCGCCAAGATCCATAATCAAGGCTCGAAAAGGAGAAGGGACCATCTCTACAATACTGATACAACTGGTCCGAGTGCAAAAGGGTACGGTGCTAAATAAGTACAAATGTGTAATCAGATATATTGAAGGAATGCTATGTCTTCGGTTCTTGCTTAAGCTTAGGAGGCACTATTATGTTATTTATACCAAGTGCACACCCATACTTGTTCGATGGCTTCATGATCCTAATTTAGACTGTAACATCACAAATACACCTTTTACGTCCTAAAAACCATTTTTTGGCGTGTCTTATCTGCAGTCTCTATTCACATTAAACTGGAAGAGTTGTCGGTAAATCATGCATCGTAATGCTTTTGTTTTTTGAAGCAAGACTAAGTCTATGTTGGGTAATAATAGGTTAGAATAACCGTGTGTGGTCGATCCAAGCTGACGGTCCAGTATGGTGTGGGTAGTTTAGTAAACCTTACAAATTAGCCACACCAGACAGGAAATTTAAAGAACACCGCATGATTCGCATGATAGGCCGAACAGAGCTGCTAATAAGCGAGCTGAAGAGTCAGATTTTGCCAGCAAGCAAGCTAAATAGGGCCCAGCTTGCTTGGCTTACTTGACTGCTTGATAGAGGATATATAGTCGGTAAATATGAGGTAGATATAGAGTAGATATATATAGCTATGTATATCTTTTGGCCTACCTTCATGCCTGGTCTTTACTATCACGTGACCCTTATATTTATCTTGGCCTCTCCTTTTTGCACCCCTTATATTCTTTAAGGCCCTACTTATTATTGCCTAATTTTGGCCTACCTCTAGCTAAAGTTATCTTCTTAACAAGAAGTCAAGCAAGCCAAGCAAGCTGACTGCTTTGACCTAGTAAGCCAAGCAAGCAAGTAGCGTGGGTTGAAAATTTCAAGCAAGCAAGCTCAAGGCGCCCAGCTTGGCTTGCTTGCTTATTAGCAACTCTGGCCCCGAATTTCGTCCGCTAGTTGATTTGTAATATCAAATAGCTCATGTAACTGGAATAGTGTATAGGGACGGCCCAGACTTAGATCTAATTGGCTAGGCTTATTCATAAAGGCGTCCAAAGGAGCTCTTCGATATAGTCATTCTTTTATACTTACACAGATGATGTAAACGTCGCAAGTTTGGCAACACGGATGGCGAGGCATGGGTCATTGTAGTTATTAAAGACGATATTACGAGCATTTCCCTAACATAGCTGCAATTTACTGGATAATCAGATAAGGGCTGAAAATATTACAGCCGAAGACTAAGGCTGACTAGAATAGGGCTGAATGCAAGGAGTCGACTAGCTGAAGATGCACATAAGACTCGTGCTTAGCCTTCATTCAATTAGCTTGACCGGGACTAGGGATTAACGACAGGGCCTTATATCTTCACCCATTCTCTTGTAGTTATCCGTATCTTCCGATCTTCAATGACTTTCCTAAGAAAGCCTCTCAAATCTGTTACGTCATACCTCGCGTAACGCTTGGCATGGCTGTCAAAACACCTTCGTAGCTTCTAGACAGCAGATACAACAATAACAATACGAGACTGCTTACACCCACGGCTTAACAAAATCTACCCACATTTATAAAAAAGAGCATCTCTAGCGCCTTTGTGTTCGCGTTAACATCAGCTAGTGCTTATTATGACATGCAGTGAGACCGTACAGAATTGATAGGAGGGCTTCAAGTTAGGAAATTCGCTTTTGGGTAAGTCAGCAAATACGTTAAGGCGTGCCGGTTTTCAATAATGTGTAACCTACTCACCAAAACCTATGCCCCACACTAACCTGCCTCGTGCCTAGACCTAACCCTCTATAGCTTTATCCAATAGACGGTCTTGCAAGTGTATGTATTATTAATGAACATCCTCAATAAAACAGAGTGGGGTTCTACGTCGACCCTACAGTGCTGCAATCAATAGGGCTGAGCTCGGCAAATCCAAACAGTCATTCAAACATCTCAAGCGGCCCGACCCTAGTGTTTTTATGCAGCCACCGGGCTGGAAAAGCCAAGATCAGATAAATAGAACGGCGGGCGGTGATACGTGTTAGTCTAACCGATAGGTGTCTTCGTCTCGCTAGTAAGGTAGAAATCAGATCTATTCTTAATCGAAAGGTTGATAGAAACAACATTTAGTCGAACCACCTAGCACTCGGTGCATCCGGAATGGGCCCACTCTCAATCACAACAAATATCTTAGCCATCCTCGGAGTCTTTCCTGACGCTATCGGAGCTTGCTAGGGCGCATTTGATGAGCTGCTGCAGCTTGCGTCGGACTTGAGCGAGTTCAATCCGCCCGTAGATGAGCTGGCTGATGAGTTGGAATAAAAGATAATGCATTGAACGAGTAGGAAGCTGGGGGGCGCCTTGGTGAGAAGATACCCCTACATAAAGCTTAGCGTGCTGATTAAGCATACAAATAATGTAAACACGCCCCTGTTTCACTAGCGGCGCTCACGCGACATCGAGAATTCCAAGACCGTAATCTCCGTTCTCTCGAAGCACCTTTTTCCGAGCTGCAAGATGCTCAAAAGCTATTCAAGGAGCAGCTGTGGAAGAGACATGGTACTGATTGTTGGTGGGGGTGACTGTAGGAGTATTTACAGGAGCTTCCTGCAGTCACGCGTTTGTGTGTATAGACTGGGTTCGTCGCATACAACGACTCAATCTTATGGAGTCCTTACCACCACTACCGTATCCTACACCCAATACGACATAAAGTTATCTAGTACGGCATTTGGGCCGCAAACCAATTACCCAGTCGTTCCAAAGCGCTGGGGTCGAATGACATTCTCATCTCCTAGGAGCGAAGAGCACGGCAGACCCAGCAGATCATCACCGCAGTGCCGAGATTCACAAGCGAAGCGTTGTTATTGGATGTCTCGATGCTACTAGGCTGTAGGTGAGCTTGGACGATGACATCGCGAATATCCTCGTCAAGTCAACGGCGTCTTATATGAAAAACTATAGGGGCTTGTCTGCCGCCGGAGCTGCGAGGACTCACAGCACCTGGGGCTCTTCCTACGGACAAATCCTAACTTTTCAATCAGGCAGTGCCTTCTGCTGCAAGAATGCTTGCCAGGCCTCCCCTTGCTACCGATACATAGTTGACCACGCCGACCCTGTCGAGCTTCTGCTTGTAGCTGTGATGTACCGGCATCTACGAACATAATCATAGCCAGTACCGCCAAGTGCAGCCTAGTCGAAACAATTCCGCCTCTACGCTTCTTGCGTAGTTACTAGCTGTCCGTGATTCCGTAGCTTTCTCCCCAAATAGGGTTCTTTTCACATTCCTTGTTTCCGGTTGGTTAACTGTGAGGAGCACGCCGCGGTTGTAACTAATATACGCTATCCTCGTAGTGTCCGCAACCAGGGCAGTTTTTAGCCTTCCTCCAAGCTGCATTTTGAGCAGCACACGGCGCCATAATGACAGCCATAAGCTGAGCCGGAGGATTCTTAAAAATAGAAGGCCTATCAACGAGACGATAGGCATGTGATGATGCGTTCAAAGGCGGGATAAGCACCTTCCATTCAGCTCTATTACAATTTCCAGAACTCTATAATTAGCCACATGATGACAGGAAAACATATTAAAACACTAAGCCTAGAGAAACCGCTGAACCAACCTAGAAGCTGTTCCTGGATTTATGATGTTTATTTGTACCTCGGCCTCCTCTGAACGACTTCACAGCTGCACCCTGCTAACATTCGCCTAAGCTCACATGATCAGCAGGTTGAGCTAGTTTCCGCCCTTATGTACAATTCCTATGCCCTCGGTCTGCTCCAACTCACTTTGTTGTCCTTGAGGTATATGTCGCCATGAGTAAGATCTTAATAGCCTACTATATGAAGTCGAAATAACAAAAACGGGGTCGCCCCCACTTAAGTTTAGAGGTGTGTAGAGTTGCACATCACGCAGGATAATTGTAGTGGCATACTCTACATCCAGTGTTGTCGATGATATTTTTATTCATTGC
>KV749182.1:0-14991 GCA_001692915.1 Glonium stellatum
TCCGAGGCCGCTTGGCGCTTGGGCGGTTTGCGCGGGGGCGGAAGGAGGTGTTTGTGGGTGTCTTGGGCGGCTTGGCTGGGGGGGTAGGCCGTTGTCGATGTGCACGTCGTGAGGCGGGGAGGGGGCCCAGGGGAGGTAGCCTGCCTGGTGAGGCGGCGGGTCAGTGTCGTTGTGCTTTTGTGGGTTGGGGGGTTGTGACGGGTACCTACATAGTACACGAGTTGGCTCGTCTACTTAAGCAAATTGGGAAGATATCGGTATTCTGGGTCCTCTAGCAGTTTAAATCGAGAGCCAAAGGCGAGGTCGCTGATGAAATCAAAACCGAAGTAATCCATTCCATAAAGTCCTTTGGCGAAGTCCACCCGTCCTCCTGCACATCCTCGCCGATTCGTTTTAGGAACACGAGTACGTTCTAGTCGACGGATTGCTCTTGGTCACGCAAGGCACTCTCAGAAAACGCTGGAGAAAGTACGCGCCGCCGGAAGGTGTGCTCATGCTTATCAATAACACTCTGGATGCTATATGCACCAGCGGAAGCGTCTATCGTCTTATACCAGTCTCCTTTCTTGACGTTAGCATTGCGATCTCGATGAATTGCCGTGAGCACAGTAGCAGTGTCGAAATCAAGCGTATTTGGTCCTATACGTATAATTGACCCTACGGAAAATGCCGTTAGCTATTTCGGTTAAAGATAGATTCTGCTCGAGCAGGTACCGCGTGCAGAAATACAGCCAAGACAGAAGTTTAAGGGACAGCCAGATGCTGCGTTACTTCTTCCAGTTTACGAGAAATTTTCCGCATCCCATATTTCTTGTGCGCTTTTAATCTGCGCAGGCGTCTATTACCACTATAGCAGTGGTAGATCAATGGCCAATCGGAAAGCTTGTCAATGAAGTTACCTAGGTACTTCGCAAGCGGATGGAAGGTAAGACGGTAGATAACGAGTAGCGTATACCCCTACGATTAATGAGCCAATGTCATATTGATCGTCTAATCTAAAGTTTTCCTTTGACTTTTTCCCAACAGTTCGCAGCTCAAGCCTTAGGAAAAGCAAAGCAGCCCAGGGCCTGTCTTACAAGCAGCATTTCCGACCCACATGGAAAAGGGCTAAAAGGCCGAAAAATATAAAAATCTCGGCATAGCTTAGTGGCTGTAGGGTTAAGAAAAACTGAGCTTTAATACTTCAGATTGCCATCGTAACTTGTGAGTAAGAATATACTTTGCGAGCGACGTAGATGCGAACTGAAGTGTTGGGCGAGGTGTGAGACGGACGCAAAATCCCCACTGATAAGCCCACCGATCTGTTAATGGCCTGCGGGGGAACATCTGTTCCCTGCTGAGTGGACTCCACGTCCCGCGGTGAGCGCGGTGCAGGACGGGTTCAAGCAGGGCACTCCCTACCTTTGCGTGCGCATAACGTTTCGCAATACTAAAAGCGAAACATTATGCTTGCCCTATATGCATGCTTGGCTTTAGCTTCTTAAAAGCTCAGCTGATATTCCAAAAAATCAGCCACAATACACATGAGCGGTAACGAAAAGGCAAGTTTCTGGGCTTCCATAAAGCTGCAATTCCAAAATTAGAGGCACGGGCTTACAGAATCTGCAGCACGCAGATTAGGCGCGTCCAGCTGCAGCAACGACTTTCTTATGAGCCGTCCAATAAGATACTTGCCAGTGATCTAGATGCGCCTCGCTTCATCCACGCAAAGCAATCCGATACCCACAACTGCCGTGATTTGACTGCTGATAAGAAACACCTATCAACATAGCTTTTTAGGTAACCGCTGGCTCCACCCCATCCACATGCTTCATATCGTCAGGCAGGCGAAATCTTTTATGTCCACTTATGAAATAGTCTGCCAGAGCCAAAACAAAACACGTGATCCATACTGGGGCGGCGTAGTTCATGGTGTCCTTCGTGACAGGCCGCGTTGTTGGGAATGTGAGCCAAATTACCATAAAGACTGCGTAACATATTGCAAAAATATTGATCGGCAAGCCCCAACGACCGAGATTCCAGGGTCCGCGCGGCGGAGCCTTTCCTTCCAGCTTCCGTATGACGAGGAAGACGAGTGGAGGGATGTATGAGAGGTAGAGCGAGAAAGTCGCTAAAGAAATGACGGCATAAAAGGCTGTAGTGGACGGTATGTTGATGAGCGCCAAAAGACAACAGAGGATGGCGACAAGATAAAGCGCGTTTGTAGGGATTTTGAGAGTCGGATGTACCTTCATGTCTATCAGAGTAGCTCAAACAAAAAGCTCGCTTCAGGTTACTTACGTAGGAAAAGAATTCTGGGAACGGTAGACCACGATCCCGAGCAAATGCCCAGGTCAAGCGCGACACTGAGGCGAAGACGCTGAAATTGCCGACGAAGCAAACGAATAAAATCATGACCATCAGGGCATTTGTCGCCGCAACTGACTTGGTTGCCGTGTAAAATACCAGTAAAATAGGTAGGCTAGGCGAAGAGAGTAATGCCTGTGTATCTCCGATGCAATAGAGGAGGCAGATGATGAATGCGAATGCAAATACACCGTTGATCGCTACAGTTAGAAACATGCTACGAGGAGCCTGCCGAGGAGCATCTTTGGTTTCATCGCCTATTCCGCGTTAGTTGTTTCGTGTATTTTACACTCAATGCCGCGTCTCACTCATATGGAGGACCCCATCAAAGCCTAAACAATAGTTCAGCAAATGTCTGCAAAGGCATGAATCAATGTAATTACCAGCAAGGCAAAAAGCAGGTACGAGCAGGCCTAGGCAGAAGGCTACACCGGGATTGTCCCAACCACTGATACCGCTAACAGAAGTAGTCCAGACGAATTCATTAGTACTGCGCGGGGCTAGGATCCCTAACACTACGACGGTAATAATGAAGAATAAGAAATGACAGATCCCTCCAATCATCTCCAGCGCAACCAGCGTCCTTCTAGCGTAGAACTATTCTTCTATAAGTGGGGTTCAGCAGAGTTCCAGATGCATGTGCACCTACATTACAGACAACCGGCACCACAGTACAAGCCCACATGAGTAGGGTCGCATGCCAGCGTTGCGGGACGTAATTTGGATAGTTGAAGATAATCATTGATTGAATCATCGTACCCAAGACGAACGGGGTGAGAGCACAACTCGCCATCCAGGCAACAACCTGTATGCATTATTGTCCTGCTCCCGAAGACGTTGGATTCAATGACCTTACAGTTAGCCATCCTAGTAAAAGTCAATATAATAACACTGAAGAGAGTAACGTTTTCGTACCTTGCATGAGACCCCAAAAAGCCGGTTTCATCGAACTGGGAGCGTACCGAGCTGCCCAGCGATATTGCGCGCCTACGGCTGGATCTCTGCTGTTTGTTAAACAGTACCAACCCACTTCGCAATTCAGAACATACACGGAAGCCATTTCTCCCAAGGAGGCAGCAAGTGCACTGCAGCCCAACCAGACAAGTAGCATACCATATACGAGCGAAGTGGAACCGCCGTTGAGCAGTGCAGCTTGAAAACTGACGGCGACGGCTTCCCAGGACGCTTGAAGTGTCAGGCCAAAAGAAACCATAGGCTTGAGGGAGATATATCTCTAGATGGTGGAATTAGGTATTGACTGGTGGTTTTGCAGAAGATGTATTACCTCCAGCTCTATCCGCGGCTTCCTACGAGCGCTGTACCCATTCTCTGGCGGCAGCGAAGCACTGTTCGACTTCCATTCAGGCTCCTGACCAACCTCAGCAATATGCGATCTGGGTGCTAGGTTCACGGCCTTTTCGTCAGCCATAATGATGGGAAGCGGTCGAATAATTGAGAGAAAATGTAGATGACGAAATCCAAGTATGAGGAATCAAGAGCAGTCATGAGCGCAGAGGCCTTTACGACCCATGTAGACAGAACTTTTCGGGCATGATGCTTGACAGGGTCCCCTGCGAGCGGGAGTCTCGATTGAGCAGAGGCTGCTTGGAGAGGTTCAGTTGATGGTGGAGGGGAGCAGGGGAGATCCGAAAGCCGAAGCGCGAGCTCTCCTTTCCCGCGCGCTGCTGATTGGTAGCCAAGCCGCAGGTAGCGATAGGTAGCGATGTGCGTGGCTGCGGCGAAGAAAGTCGGCGGCAAAGTGGAGTTCGAGTCATGGAGTTGGAGTAGAGTACTGTAAGCTCAGAGGCTGGGTTCCAAGGTGCACGAAATAGCACGGTGGGTTGGCAGCAGTGCAGCGGGCCGTGCAGGCGCATGGCAGGCGCAGGCAGCCTGCGCAAGGAGCGGGGAAGCAGTTCCGCGCCCGCCAGTTGGGACGCCGATCGAGCGTGTTCTAGGCACGCCCACTGTCGCACATATGCAACATAATTACCCCCACTCTCACACATACTCTCACTCTCATACATACTCCCACTCTCATACACACTCCCACTCTCATACACACTCCCCACTCTCACACACACTCCCACTCTCATACTCCCGCTCTTATAATACTCCCACCACCACAGTAAGGTAATGAGGCGGCTGTCGGCTACTGTCGGCTTCTGTCAGCTACTGTCGGCTTGCTGTCAGCTACTGTCGGCTGCTGTCAGCTACTGTCGGCTGCTATCAGCTACTGTCGGCTGCTGTCCACTGCTGTCCAACCCCGCGGCAACAGCTCCGCCCGCGCTGCCACTCTTTCCATTCCTTTCCCGCCCGGCGCGGTGCCATTCTTCCCGCTTGAGGCTGGCAATGTGCTACCACTTCTCGGCTCGAGTCAGCCACATCTCGCATCCATCTGCCAATCCCTAACGGCAGTCAATCCATTTGCTCTCTGCCCTCCGCCCTCTGCTCTCTACCCTCTACTCTCTGCTCCCCCACTCGATCAGAGCGTTGCGTATCCACTCTCAATACTCTCCTAGTGATTGTGATCAGTGCAGTTTTGTCATGTGCGCCTCATATCGCTTCGTACCCTACTTCTGGGACTGTCACAGCTACTCTCGTGTTTCCCCACCAGTTGGCTGCTTGCTACTTTCTGCACCGTCGCTGCATTTCTTGCCCTTTGCACTTGCACTCGTATCGTCAATATGCATAATACCAATGAAGTTTGCCAAATGAAAGCATTATTCGCCGCTCATTCCTATCCATCCCGTCTGTTGTGTACTTTGCCAGCTTCAGTTACTTCGTTGCATAGACCTGCTCCCATCCATCTGCTACCCTCTTGATATGAACGCAGCAAAATGTCTGGAGTACTCCCTCCGAGTGAAGTTATAACTTCTGACAACAAGGGACCAATTCTGGCAGTCACCGTGATACTTCTGGCTTGTTTCTCTGCCAGCTCTGCGCTCGTCCGCGTCTACGCCATCACTCGACAGAAACTAGGCTTCGGCATTGATGATATCCTGTATTTTGGAGGCGTGGTATGCTCCCATCTTTCAACCTGGTGCGCACTCATAGATTGCTGAATCTTACAAGGCCGCTGCAGTTGCACAGACGATTACTATGAAATACGCAGCAGATAGTGGGCTCGGAAGACACATGTCAACCCTTTCTCCCCAAGAGCTCACTAAATGCTTCAAGGTTCGACTCACTGCCCTTTGTCAGACGCCAGGAAGCACTAAATTTGTTCCAGTTCGTTTACGCGAGCCATATTCTAGGCCTCTCCGTCTCCACGACATTCAGCAAAGCTTCAGTCGTCGCTCTGTTCAAACGACTATTGCCCCCGCAAACGAATCAGCTCTATTTTCATGCGCTCATTTGCTTGATAGCTACATGGGCCTTATTTTCCTTTTTCGCCCTGGCATTCGAATGCAAATTGCCCGAACCTTGGCGCTTCGTGCCTTCGAATTGTCCTACTAAAGGCAAACTCTACTATCCCATACTTGTTTTGAACATTTTTATTGACGCTGTGTTGGCTTTCTACATCTTTCCTAATGTTTGGAAATTAACCATGGAGAGAAAGGACCGATTGACTGTCTTGGGTCTGTTTGGATCGCGCATCATGTGAGTCGTTCCTTCAAAGCATTTGTCAGGTAGAAGGCATCTGTCTGATAGCGACAAAGCGTGTGCATTTTTGGAATTTTCCAGATAATTCACGCAGCGAAAGTTATAAATGAGCCGGATCAGACCTGTCTGTCAAATGCTTCTTCCCGTCTAACAACCACCCATTCACTGACTCCATCCCCTAGGGGCTACCCTTGGAAGTGCAATATTAGAAAGGCAAGAATCTTCACAAAAAGCATCATATCAGCCACTTACCTTCTTAACAGCGCTGTCGTCCACCTCTCTCTTATCACAGCGACCCTTCCCCGCATCCACAGCTTCATCTCAAACTTACAGGCTGGCCTCTTAAAATCACAAATTACGGAATCCGAGTACAAACGCACACAACCACGTCAATCCATTGGAAGCCGAATTTCCAGAAATTCTAGAGGACCGCCACCCAAGACCAGACAGTCTGTGGACGCACAGAACTCGATCAAACTCACCCTTACAAGTCTATATTCCCGTAACGCGCGTATTTACAGCTCCACACAGAAGTCACGCCGCAGATCGGTTGCGCTCCCTGCTGAAACTACGAGTAACTTAACAGTTTCTGACGGCCAATGTGAAAGGCAGAGTAGCACGGCTAGTCTTCGGAACAATTCTACGCAGTAGCGTCATGAATCCTCCACCTCTGCTCGAGACAGCTAGTAGCAGGTGGGAGGTGGTGTGTGTATAGTTATATTTGTCATGGGATGCCAGGAGTTCGAGTCGCACAATCTATTCGGGGTTTACTAGTCTGCGTATATACCGTACTCCTGTGGTGCCAGAAAAATTGCATTTCTTTTGTGGTTGTGTCTATGTAATAAGTTGCGATTTTCCAATTATGCTGCTGGCTAACCTCATGTCGCTGTTGGGCGGTATTTTGGCGCGGACTAAATATTTGGTGTAACAGGCTTTCAAGACGGAGGAAGATCAAAGAAGTGTATATTATCAGGCTCTAATATCAAGTTTGAAGAAATACACCGGCATTTCCAGCCTGCTCGTAAATCCTACAATATCACTTTGAGACATTAGAGGCTTCACCCAAAAATCATAATCAAACACGATCGTGGACCTGCTTCTGCGAACTGAAGGAAACGTAACTATCCGAACAAACCTACATAATTTCAAGCTGAATTTTCATCAATCCGGGTTTAAGTCGACTTACTAGAGAACTTCCACTAACTCTATAAGGTCCCATCAAATTCCTTTGCATGCCCAATAAATGCCTTCATGTCACTGTGCGAACTATTGCTCCTTGACTTTAATTTTCTAAACGAGTTTTGTTGAGGGTTCTCCGAACTTTGATCGGCTATGATTTCCCAGCGAAATTTTCCGATCTATTGAACCGAGTAGCTGGGTCAATGAAGAGAGTCTGGAAAGCTCTAATACGTTCATACCTAGTTAAGTCCGTCCGGGATTAAATTCTTTCGGCCTTTGGCGTCTTCCTACTAATCCCTCCGGGGTATTATCGAGTACCTGCCCAGGAGACTCAAGCTGACGCCAAGCAAGTCTCAGCCCCTTGTTCCGTTTGTAAATATAGCGTGGGGTGAGTCAATAGTATCCTTCAGGACAAACGAATTCAAAACCAGCATGGCTAGATTTCAATGAGCTCTTACAAGTCATCATCCTGCAGTTGCCACGTAGACAGCCGAAAATTTTGTGAGTTGGGATTTATTAATCGATAGGTATATTGTTTCTTTATTGAGGATATTCGTGGCTTTGTATGCCCCTCTAGGTCAAATCGAATAGCTCCAGAACAGGCTAGGGCTCTGTTGGAGATGAGACATCGACTTATTTTCAAGGCCGCTGGCAGCGGAAAGTTCAGCTCTAGAGACTATCATAACGTCAGATCATAGTTTACCTGCGGCTACATGAAGGGTGTCAAAAACCAAAAGACGTGCCAGAATAGTATACCAACAGGCTAATCATGTGTTTCACTACATTTATCTATAGGCTCGGGTGCATGGAGTGCCGCGCCCCTGCTTACTTCTCATTGCCCGTAGTAGGTACAAGGGAGGTAGACGGGACTTCCAATTCTGTAGACTATTACGTCAGGCTCTAAACTAGAAATTTGTGAATGAGCCGATAGAAACGTGCCTGCCTAAGCTTTGTCTCAGTCAATCACGCGTCTTTCTTAGGGTTGGTATACCTCATCAACAGCGCAAAGATCAAATCTATCACCAGCTTTTCTCTCCTTTCATTTCTATGCTAGTTCACTAAGCATTGCATTACTTACTTAGAATTTCATTCACATCATCTATATTCTCTATCAACCAGTGAGATAAAACCTTGCCACCATGGACCAGCCGAAGCAAGGTTACCCACCCGAGCGAATCCCTCCATACAACCGCCGATCCCATCCATGGCCAAATCATTCGGCAGGTCGAGCAGCTCTGAACCCGTTGGCAGCCGCGTTTATCCCAGGGATTCCTAATGACCCCTGGTTTGAAAACTCTGGTGTGGAAGGGGGGCAAACGGGCGCGGCCGGGTTAGAAGGCCCTTTCCGACGATTAGGTCAACCTGGTGTAGGCTACGAAAATCCGATCGACACAGAGCCCATTCAGCAGATTCCACCAAGAGGGCCTGCGTTAAAGCACCGCTTTGATCCAGAACCTGCGCACACACCAGGTGGACTTGTGATAAGGAGACAAGTTGTCAGGGGAGAAAGTATAACGCTAGACGAGCTCCAACAATATGTTTCGATGGATGGCACGGCTTGGCAGAACCATGAAGCAAGAGCGATTGACGTGCTACCTCAGTCATTGCAAAGACTACATCGACAGGCCGAGAGGAATTTGGGATATAGGTTGCCAGCTCCGGCATTTGCAAACGACGATCGGGGTGTTGGTGTCTTCGGCCTTAACCCATCTGGCCAGCAGCTTCAGGGCCGACTGGACGAACCAATGGGTAGGCTGCAAGATGGAGTTGGAGCAGAACGCAGGACAACATCCATTACAAACGCTAACCCGAGAGATACCTAGCACAGAAGCAGCAACTACATGTTCGCCCCCTACATGCCCTACCTCCCCAAGATCCAGAAGATGACGTTCGAATTCCTACATTCGGTACCGTGACGGACAAGCCAATCACACTATTCAGCCCAGACGGGTATGCAGTGCACGTGCTGGACCTCACCCTCGGCAATACTCATCCAGGCGCAGTTTTGCAAGCCCAGAATGCACATAAGCGTGCTGCTGCTCGTCGGCAGGAAAGCCGGCATATTCCCGCCGACAGAGTTATCGAGCTTGCACTTTGTAACAACGTCTTCCAGCCTGTCAACAATGGGCCAAGGGGCGCAATTTGGGCTATTCCGGCCGGAAGAGAGGATATTCTCGCAGCTTTGGAGGAGTTCCCCCCTTTTGCGGGCGGAAGGTGGCATTTGTTGGGAGTGGGAAGGGAAGGAAGTGAGGGCTTGCTATATATGCTGCGTCCGCCGTATGATAGAGCGTTGATGCAGATGGAAAGCTAGGACAAGGGGAGGACGAGTAATGGGAGAGAATGGCAGAGCCTGAAGAGTGAAGGATGACTGTTCGCTCAGACAGGGAGCATTACTAGCATTCAGGGAAGATATTAGGAAGAGACTCGGCATCAACGGTCTGGAAGACCTAAAAGGCATCGGATTGATTGCAGAATTCTCCGCAAGTCTTGGCTAGATATCAAGAAGATGAGCGAAAAGGGTTCAATTAATTGGTCTTGGTAATGGAGCTTCTTGACCGAACTTAATCCCCAAACCAAATTACGGCAAAGCCAGAAACCCCACGTCTGTAAAATATGGTGGGTGTAGTGATAGTGTTGGTCCCTTCCTAACCGTCTTACAATGTCCAGGAGAATTATTGATAGCATTAGAAAATAGAGAAACGTAAGTCTCCTAATGTATCATGTTAGTTATAGAGCTTTGAGTTGAGTTGATGTAGTGCAAAGGTGTGCAACCTAGGCTTCATGTTTCTGCATCCCCGGTATGTCGACAGGTGTTAGTTTGACATGCTTGGATCAAGTTGCGAAAGATGTAATCCTGACTGATAGTGCGATTACGACATTCTTGCTCCTCTTCAAAAGCGCTGTGATCGTGATAATAACAAGGGTCGTCTAGTACGCCTTTCATCTCGTCCCATTCGGGATAGTTATAGACTCTCTCTGACTGAAGCCACATCACTTCAAACATGAAAGCCTTTGGAAGGCTTTTAATTAGTTCGATCCTATCAACATCCTTTTTTGGGTCCCAGGTAGTCACTGCTGCGTTGATTAGGTAATTACAAAAGTGCGAATTGGATGGAAGACTCTTAAAAGCCGTAGTGTGAATCTCTCTCGTCAGCTCTGGGTGCCATTGAAAGCTGGCGCAGTAATGAAGCATTGCAGTCATGATGTCCCTTCTGAGCTGAGGCACATCATACTCGTCGGCGAATATATAAACGTCCAAAAGCGTGCGTATGAGTTCGATACTCTTCGCAAGCCATTGTTCATTTCCCCGATATTTAGCTTCCATCTCCTCAGGGAGGAGAATCGGGAGATGCGTGCCGAATACACTTGGTGTTCGGAATATTATTCCGTCTGTACTTGAGTCGTCATCCCCAGTGTCATGGGCAGTATCGGGATCATCGCCAGTGTCGGGATCATCGCCTCTGTTTAAGGGGATAATCTGCATATAGAGCCATTGTAAAAAGATCCGAAACACCCCTTCGTCCACGTCTGTAACGGAGGTCGTGCGCTCTATCGCCTCTTTATATCCGCCGCTAAAGCAACTCTCAAAGTATTCGGAATGATAACACAGAAGTTCTTTGTGGATATGAAATGGGATAAGATCCAAACCGACTTTCACTGTGACAATAGTTTGATCAAGCGACCTAAAAGAAATTAGAGTAATTGCATGCTTGGTGCCGCGAGCTCTTAAACCAACATGAAGTTTGGGCCTGACATTGGACAGAGCAAGCTTAAGAAGCGCACGGGCGATTCGAGTCGGAACTTGTGGGTGACCAGGGTCTATGGATTTAGCTAATGTAACTGTTCAGTGTGCAAAGAACTATGTCTTAAAAGCTTAGTCGTAAAAGTTATTGTCTAAACTATTGTTTACCATACCAGTGAGCGATGGAAGGTGATTCTACTATGTTTACCTGGATAGGTACCTACCACGCCCACCTTCCCGCCATACCTAACCTAGTCAAGACACCGATGATGCCAAGACCGAATTTAAGCCGAATTCTATCAGGAAGCTCCGCTCCCCTCAGGCATCTCAAGCTACCCAAAGCAAAGGTCTTTTCATTATGACGAGAATCAACAGCTTTCACTATAGTGCTCGTAGCTCGAGCGCACAGCCCGGAGTATGATAGATCCACCAGAGCCTCAGGAAACCACATACCTCACATCATGGCATTCGACACATCCAGCGGATATGTTGCTCCAAGCAACCTCCAAGACGCCGATGCATCCCTACCCATGTTCAACATCGAAAGGGTATCACTCCAGTTCGCCATATCATCCGACTTTGTAGCTGCTGAAGTTGCCAATAATGTTCTCATTCTGGCTCTTTCTACAGGGCGCATCCTGCGAATAGATTTGGACAGCCCAGCAGATATCGATGGTTTGTAGAGCCCATGTTGGTGAAGCGAAACCCGAGTCACATTATGCTTAACGATCCATAGATATTGATCTTCCAAAGAAACCTGGCGAGATCGGTGTTATTCGAAGACTGTTCTTGGACCCCTCAGCATCG
Organism: Glonium stellatum; assembly: GCA_001692915.1. Lineage (NCBI taxonomy): Eukaryota > Fungi > Ascomycota > Dothideomycetes > Gloniales > Gloniaceae > Glonium > Glonium stellatum. Next base: position 11,678 of record KV749182.1, read on the forward strand.
CATCTCATCATTACCACTACCCTCGCCGAAAACTACTACCTCCATACTCAGTCCCGTACACCCAGGGCTCTGTCTCGACTGAAAGGAGTTGCAATCGAGAGCATATCTTGGAATCCTTCCCAGCCGACCGCATCTACAAGAGAAATACTAGTAGGAGCTTCTGATGGAAATGTTTACGAGGTGTATATTGAGCCGTCTACGGAATTCTACAGAAGAGAAGAGAGATATTTGAAGGGTGTATACAAGGTGCCCGAGGGACCTGTGAGCGGAATATGGACAGATCTGATACCTGGACGGACAGATGTTCGTAGAGTAGTAGTCGCAACGTCTTCAAAGTTACTACACTTCGTTGGAAGGATCGGGCGGCATGGACATGAGGGTAGCGGGTCAATATTCTCCAAACTCTTTGAGAGCGAATCCCCTACAATCCATGAAGTTTCTGAGAGCTTACCTACTGGCCCGTCTTCACTCGCGATTTCTCCCGAGCCTCAGGACACTCTTCCGTCAGACCCAGCAGCGTCGGAAAGGATATTTGCTTGGTTAACATCGCAAGGCGTACTCCATGGGAAACTGCTCACATCCCCCGACTTTTCGGACCTAGGCAGCAAAGTGTTTTCGGAGACTAAAATGCTGCCTAGATCCCAAATCCCACCGTCACACACTGCCGGAGGTCGTCCTCGGCTAATTCAGGATCCCGTAACGTCAATGATACTCAGTCAGTGGCATATTCTACAACTGGTGGAAGGCCGAATCGTGGCTGTTAATAGGTTGGATGATACTGTTGTTCTCGATCAGATTGTCCTTGAACCTGGCCAAACCGCCCTTGGCTTGGTAGCAGACGTAAAGAAAAACACATTCTGGTTATTCACTACGCAGGAAATATTTGAAATTGTTGTCACGGATGAAAGTAGAGATATTTGGAAGATTATGCTCAAGTCACAGCACTTTGAAGCCGCATCACAGTACGCCAAAACCTCTGCTCAGAAAGATGCTGTCGCAACCGCTTCAGGTGATTACTTAGTAGGAAAAGGGCAATATCTCGAAGCCGCAGCAGTTTATGGTCGGAGTACGAAACCGTTTGAACAGGTAGCTCTCACTTTCATCGATAAAGGCGAACAAGATGCGCTCCGCAAGTACCTTTTGACGAAGTTGTCCACAATGAAGAAGTCTTCCGTTATGCAGAGGGTAATGCTAGCAACATGGCTTGTTGAAATATACATGGCCAAGTTGAATACACTGGATGACACAATAACTACGAAAGCGGAACTGTCCGAAAGTATGAATACTGCTGATAGCCAAGATCAGCTATCTACTATTCGACGCGAATTTCAAGATTTTTCCACCAAGTACAAATCAGATTTAGATCGAAAAACAACTTACGAAATCATCAGCAGTCATGGACGGGAAGAGGAGCTCCTGTACTATGCCACTATCGTCAACGACTACAACTATGTCTTGGCATATTGGATCCAAAGGGAACGGTGGCAAGAATCTCTTGCAGTACTAAAGAAGCAGACAGATCCAGAGATATTCTACAAATACAGCAGCGTTTTAATGGCAGCTGTTCCAGTGGACCTTGTGGAGATCATGATGAGGCAAGTTAATCTCGATGCGCGAAAACTTATCCCCGCACTCCTAAATTACAACAAAATCACGAAAGCAAGCCTCAGTCAGGTATGAAAACTCTACAACTCCCAAACCCGATATTGTGCTTACGGAAGCTCCTAGAATCAAGCCATTCGCTACCTACTTTTCGAGATTAACCAGCACCAATCCACCGACGCGGCCGTCCACAACACCCTTATCTCAATCTACGCCTCACATCCCACATCTGATGAATCTGCACTTCTCTCGTACCTCGAAGCTCAATCTTATGCCAACGAACAAAACTATGATGCCGACTTTGCCCTCCGTCTATGCATCCAGCACAAGCGTGTTCAAAGTTGTGTGCACATCTACAGCTCCATGCAACAATACGTACAGGCCGTGGACTTAGCCCTGAAGTACAATGAAGTAGATCTCGCTAGTAATGTTGCAGATCGCCCCGAAACCGACTCCGCACTACGCAAGAAGCTATGGCTTGCCGTTGCCAAAAAGGTGATCTCCCAAAGTTCAGGGATCAAAACTGCCATCGACTTTTTGAAACGATGCGACCTGTTACGCATTGAGGATCTAATCCCCTTCTTCCCGGACTTTGTTGTTATCGACGATTTCAAGGAAGAAATCTGTGCTGCATTGGAAGAATACTCTAGGCAAATCGACGTTCTCCGAAAAGAGATGGACGAAAGCGAAGAAACAGCTGCACATATAAAATCAGACATCAAGGCACTTGAACAACGATACGCCATAGTGGAACCCGGTGAACGCTGTTACGTGTGCTCGTTGCCATTACTCGCCAGGCAGTTTTTCGTGTTCCCATGCCAGCACGCATTTCATAGTGACTGCTTGGGCAGGCGAGTTATTGAGCTGGCAGGCATCACGAAGGGAAGGAGAATCACAGAATTGCAGGTGGAGGTTAGCAAAGGGGTTAGTGTAGGATCAAAGAAAGAGAAAGCAATCAAGGAGTTAGATGCGTTAGTTGGGTCTGCTTGGTAAGCGCTCAGCCGGTGCCACGAGTATAAAAGAGTTTAAGCTAACACATTCCGTGCTTTATAGCGTCCTTTGCAGTGAGATGGCTGTGAAGCTTATCGATGAACCGTTCATTTTGGAGACTGACAACAAGGACGAGTGGGCGTTGTAGGAATTGATGAGAATTAAATATTTGTATTAGTAGGCTGAGCAATACTGGATCATCTAGATACCACACCGAAAATCGTAATATGTTCAAAAAGTTATATACTGCAGCACTCACATCTTCGTCCCAAGATGACGCAAACACGAATTCAGTCTGCGCTCCAAAAAATGTTACACCCAAAGGTACACTACACATATTCCAGGTTGGTTTAAATAGGGGCCTGGCTAAAGAGTCTACGATTTGTGGTTAGAAGACGCCAAATATGGCCTGCTAATGGTGTATAAATAAAAACATGAATTATATTTTCTTTAATTATGTAACTACAATCCCTTTTGGAAAGTACTTGAATATTAGTCACTAATCGATCCAAGTGATGCCAATTGCCAATATTAATAAACAGATCTTATGATGTGGTTTTGTAATATTAGTATATCTGGATTAGCTTTAACTTACGTGGGTTAAGGTTGTTCTAGTTTATCTATAACTACAGGCTTCGTAACGAATTATCCTCAATTGGCTGAGGACGACGAAGTTGAGTGAGTTTCTTAGTGTTGAACCTCTGCCAAGATCTACCCTACGG
>KV749185.1:0-19196 GCA_001692915.1 Glonium stellatum
GACGCCGGCTCGGGAGCGCTGCAGCACACGCTTGAGACTGCCCATCCCGTCAAGACTCTGTCCTTCTCCGATGACGGTAAATGTCTCCAGACTAACAGGGGATTGCTACCTCTTCCGGTAGTTCCCTCCAGTAGTATAGCAATTTCTCAAACCCAGGTCCAACATATCTTCATCGAAGACGAATGGGTGAGTTATAATATCGAACGTGTTCTCTGGCTTCCTGCCGAGTATCGCTCGGCCTGTACTGCGGTTTATGGAGGTGTTATTAGTCTTGGGTGCGGATCCGGATGGGTAACAATTATGGAACTCGCTTTCTAAGGATTTATCAACCTCCTCCCCGCCCACCTCCCTTGCAGATGATGTTTTTGTATATACTGCATGAATAGCGCGAGTGGCGACAGATAATGAGTAATATTTGATTAGAAAGAAGCTTTGAAATCAACTTAGGGCTTGAGGCGATACTATAACAAATGACGTGATCAAAGCCGTGGTTGCACCTGGGTGAGTTCGGTTAAGGCAGCAACGCCCAAAAATTTGCCACCACCCACCTAAGTCTCCTTAATAGCTAAATTACATATAAATCACCATAGAGACGATCTAGTACGCGCCCCTTAATGCTTTCTAAGTTGTTTACGACGCCATGGAAGTTCACAAATCCGTAGCCGAACGTGGTGTTTCCGCCGCCGACAAATTTGTGCCCACTCTAAGATAATCCGTTCAAAACCCTCAAGATCTTACCAATCGTTGTATTTTAATCGAACTTGTTGCTTTAGGATATTCTATATACCTTCTATTGGATTAAGATCGGGCGATTGCGCAGGATGTAACAAGATGTTAATCCAGTTCGATTCCTTTAACCTCCGAGCCTTGCCATCCTGCGATCTTGTACCATGTAAAGGATAATTATCCTCTTGTAAAATACCGTCGCGATTATAATATATACGTTGCCTTTGAATTTCTTTAATATAGAGAGGAAGAAGACGCTCAGTATAATACTGCTGCGTCATTGAATTGCCCCCCAGTTGCACGTCAGCGTCGTGTAGTAGATAGGCCTACCACTCCACTACTCGCTCGTTGTATTGCTCATTCGACTCGTACTCAGATCTGCGAGGCTTTCGAGGCTTTGGCGGAGGCTTAATATTATCGTTCTCATCGCTGTAGAATATAAGATCTGACATATGCTGCCACGGCACGGACGCTGCAATGTGAAGCTTAATGTCGCTGGCAAGCTTTGGTTGATTGATTTGGATATCTTCTGGGTCGAATTTTGTGCCCTCACATCGAAGAACGAATTCTTGATGTATCTAGTTTGGATTTATATGGGCTTCGTCCGTAAAGTGAACAAACTGCCAAAAGTTCTCTACTGTGTGGCTAATGTGGCGATATCCATACATCTCACGAGCTCTTGTATTTGACTTGCTTATTGCCCTTCTTATAGCCTTCTTAAATCGCCGGGCCTTGTTCCTTCGCATATATACCTGAATTTGTCGTTTACTGGCTCGTATATTATGGTGGGAGGCTTGTAGTTTAAGAGGGAGGTCGCGGATAGGATTTGAAGGATTAAGGAGAGTATTAACTTGCTTATTGCTTATAGCTTGAAGCTTTGAGTGATCGCGGTGCTTGCCAGGACGACAATAGGCCTCACGATTAATACTACGGCGTAGCTTTAGCTAATTCTCAGCTGTTCGAGTTGACCACTTGAAGTCAATGCGGCGGCAGATATCTTTGACTGTCCCCCCAGGCGTACGATCATCAAAGGCATTAAAAAAACGACAGTGAGATCTTGTAGTAGCCTCTCTGCGTTCAATTTTACGTTTGGGAGTCGTTGGAGGCATTTGTAGTTGATATTGCAATTGAATTATAGATTTAGTGGTATTTTCTATAGAGGTGGCAAATTTTTAGGCGTTGCTGCCTTAACCGAACTCACAAACCTCACCCAGGTGGTTGGTGCTGCCATTGAAGGTGCTCGAGAAATGGTGCCTTTCTCGAACCTCCTCGTCAAGGTGTGGCGGAAGTTGAGAATAAGTTAATATAGTAAAAGACGGTAAATTAACTAATTAGGTATATTTAGGGCGGATTAATTGCGTATATTAGAATATTCTAGAACGGAATCGATCCTCCCTATAGGGATCGAGGAGCACGGGGACGGCGGGTCTGCGGAGCTTAAGGGCGACGTGACGGTATGTCTCCATGTTACGAAAGCTATCGAAGTAGACGTGGTTGTGCATTGAACCGCATCTCGAAGTTGTACGATGGCTATATCGAAAGCTGATTGCGGTTTCGATGTTAGAACGCATTAAACAAACGCCGTCGGAGCCTCAACCCTGCTCCCAATCCTTGGTCGGATTTTATGATATCCCAAGCGCTTGGCAAAAATTTCGCATAGCCACAGGTCCGGCAGTTATCATAATAAATTACGCGGAAATAATTAGATAAAACGTGTGGGGTTATCTTTTAAATGTACTAATTAGTATAATAACAACGCATAAAGTTGCACATTATTGTCAGAGCCTGGCAATACCGTGTCCCAACGACACCAGGAGATGGAGCTCCACAGGCTCCCTAGTTCGTCCTCCTATCAAAAGCCCAGACAGGACAGAAGGACAAGAATGACGAAGTCATTTATGTGCGTCTTATATGCGAAGTATCAGCGCGTCAGGGATAACGGAAGGTTAAAGTATTATTAAAAGAAGCATATAATATTTAAAGGCTTCCAGCGTATAATAAAAAAGGAACAACGGTTATATAAAAAACACTAGCTCTCTACTAAAAAGAAGCTAGTAATTAGTTTTTCTTCTTTTCTTTAGTTAACGAGGTTAATGGGTAATTAATTCTATTCTTTAATACCCTTTTATTAACGGTGCTGTACCAGCGCCTCTGCAGTGCACTACCTTCTCATTCCGATTCTCACCCAACTCATATTCCTAAGTCCTGTCGACGCCTCTGACAGTTATAGTAGATATAAAACTAATAATAGCTTTTTATAAATTAGGCGAAAAAATAATAATATAAATATAATATAAAAGTAGGAAATATTTAAAATATTTAAAATTAACTATTAAATATGATTTATAAAAAAATATAATAAAGCTTAATATTTATATAGAGTTATAGTTACTTAAGTTGAAATACCGCTTGTATTTTCCGGCACGGTGGGTTTTCTGGTATGTGGGGAGGGACGTTAATGGGGTTTTTGGTTGATTGGTCGTTAGAATAGAATTCTGCCCCTCCTACCCTTGCGCTGGTTCCAAAGGTTCTTTGTTGCTTCGTGAGGTGGTCAACTTGTCTTTGAGTGCCTCCGTCGTCTACTACTATTCGGTCTAAGTTTTGCATTCTATGAAATTTATATCCATATTCTATGGAAGTCGCATGACCCAAAATAACGCGCCCTCGCTCATAGGCTTGCGACCAGCCAATAGAACTTTTGTTTATTCTATGAGTTTTGTGACGGCAACAAGCGGAAGGGAATAAGGGAAGTTTGCATCGCACTGTAATGTACCCATTTCCACTCGTGCTCGTCGGGAACGGAAGGATGCAGAGAAAAACCTCTGGCACCACAATGGAGCGTTTGAAACGAACAAACAATTCTAGGCACGTTGTCCGTAAACTTGTCGATAGTCATTGAAACCACGGTTTGATCCTATGAGGTCAGTCTTCTTTTACAGTTGCGTGTTCCCTAGTATATAAGACAAGGTGAATGCTAAGCGTCTGTCGTGAGTCCCACATCGAAGGTAACTTTGGTTTTATCTTTGAATCTCCATACAACGCTCCTAGAAAGAGTGCAACAGAACAAATGGAACACCCGTTGGGTCATCGAAATAGTAGAACGCCTCTTCACCGACCCCGTCTCCATCATCCGGAATACAACAGGTATCGGGAGGACCTGAATGACTATAGGGAGCCGCATCGAGCCAGACAGTCGTTTGACAATTTGCGATACGTAGAGGACGAATATCCCGCGCAGCCTCCAGCCTTTCGACCAGACCGCAGGAGACCATCCAAACTAATTCCCTTTAACGAAGCCATTGGGCAACTAGCTGGAGTTCTAGCCGAGGCAAAGGACTTCTTCCCACAGTTCAGGGATGAGTTCGAAGGGGACATCGAAAGAGTCAGGATCTACGTGGACGACAATGTGATTAACGACCTTTGGACAAAGAAAATTGGTCTGAAAACGAAAATCGATCACCATAGAGGGCGCAAAGAAGAGGACCAGGCCAAAGACCAGAGTCTCGTGGACGAATGTCTGGGCAGGAACAAACAGTTTAGGACTATTTGTGCAAGGCTTGACAAAAGTCTACTCGCTGCCGCGTATGCCAAACCAATCATCAGTCTAGACCTACAATCAAGCAAAGATCTACTGGATGAGGCTAGGATCAAGAGAGCCTTAAATAAACTTCTACCTACAGGCAAGGAATGCATGGACCTCATTAATCAAGCTAAAACCCAATACGATCATTTTTCTGCGCTACTCAAAGAGCTTGATTTCATACGACTGATTGTCGACGAATGGCCGGAGTTTGCAAGTCCTGAAAATCGCACCGCTAGCCCTAGAAGTCACGATGGGGACTATGACGACAGAATGGGAGACGAAGGTCATGAAGTGTCATGAAGGGTCATGAAGAGTAACATCGACCTTTCAGGAAAACCGTGTTGTTTTCTAATCACTTCACCCTCCGGGTCCTGTTTGAGAAACCAAGCTATGGAAAAAACTATGAGCATTTCGGCATTGAGTTTCGGTTACTGTAGATGTTTTGTTTCTGAAGTGGATTTTATGAAACCCCCCCATCATCCTAACCCTTCCCAGTCTGTAACCCCGTCAGCATTGTGCAGTGTTCTTTAAATGTCGTAATTGGGTATTGCATGCTTACCCCACTTTGTACGTTCTGAATTTCTCGCTGTGACGGTGACTTCATCGCCCACCGCTATACGCTTCTCCTGGTCTCTGAGCTCGAGAAAGCCGTAACGCCCGAATACAGGACTGTATTTAGCACCAGCATCAACTCTCCTATCCTTCTGCAGCTTTTTCAGTACTGCACCGGCCTCTCCTGTCCCAGGTTTTCCCGTAGCATAGTCAATGTTGATGCTCTTACAGCGGACACAGTTCTGCAAGAGATTGACTTCTGCATCGCCTAATCGAACCTTGCCCCAAAAGTCTTCCTCCCACGCTGACTCTGCCCCCTCAACAACGATGTTCGGTCTGAACTTTGAAATATCCATCTGTTCACCCTCTGGCAAACGGGCAGACACATCCTGTAAAGATGTTTCAGAAACAAGCAGGTAAGGCGCGCAGTCCGCGAAGGTTATTTGCTCCCTGTCATCTTTTGGCCGCCCAATGATCGGAATGTTACTATGAATGGTCGAGAGCCAAGAATTCTTTGATGGTCCGCTTGTGATGGTTGGAAAGAGCACAGGTCTGAAGTTTTCGCCTAGATAAGCAAGAACAACATCGTAGCCAAAGCAGGATGAAAACCAGTTGTTGTATCGTGAATCCATCAAGTACGCCTTAGTAGGACTATCGTGCATAGTCACACCGATTATCTCTAAATCTGAAGTTTCAGGCCGCAGTGGAATGTTGATCGTCTTTGATTCGTTCTCTCCCGGAATTTTGTGTGACACGACTATCTCCCCTATTCCTGACTCATCATGCTCGGGAAAAAGGATGTCTGTAAGGAATAAAGTCATTACGGGAAATGAAGACACAAGCATGTTCTCATAGCGATCTGGATGGACCTTGAGGATCATGAATCTCCGATCATATGGGAAGCCATGTTTAGTGACTATAGTTTCGCTAATAGTGGTGCCTCGTAGGGACTTGATGGGATACGTGTATAACTAGACGGAGATGCTTTTAATAGGCTAGCCTACGATATATTTGAGGGTGATTAAGGACGAAGCCTTACCTGTTTAATTTTCATGGTAGTGGAAGATGGTTAGAAAAAAGGTACAAGAGTAGGGTTGTGATTGCTTATGGTAGGGGCTACGGCGTGGGATTCAACTGCGGGGTAGGGGCAATGCATGGTCGATAAAGTTGATTGCATATCGATAGGCTTAATAGCCTCAGGGATTGAGGGGGATGAAATTCCTCGAGTGAGTTTAGTGTCAGCCTTGATCGAGGGGTGATGCTTGGCTGGAGCCACGAGGCTGCCCACGGCTGCCCACGGCTGAACCCTGACTGAAGTTCGACCTGCTGTCTTGCTCTGTCTTGCTCCGTCCTGCTCTGTCTTGCTCCGTCCTGCTCCGTTGCATTGCGGGCATGCCGATGTTACTCCAGCGCGCTCGATTGTGGTTGGCTGCGGGTATGCAGAACGGGTGGAAAATCAGCGGGAGCCCGACCGAAGGGAGACCTTTCGGCACGTTACCGTAGGGCGGAGCTGCACTCCAGAGACGGCTCGCATTCGTTCCTGGGGCCGGCGGGAGAGCGAGCTGCCGAAGAGACGGGCTAGACGACGGGCTAGGAGGCAGCGGCTGCATGTTCGAAGATCAGTCGGTGAAAAATCAGGAGGGCCATGAAGACTTCGAATTACAAGAGCGGCATTATAGACAAATAGACGAGCGCGCGATGAAGGGTGTTGGACGGCGAGCTGCGGTTGGTGGGCGCAGGCAGACGCTGGCAGACACTGGCAGACACTGGCAGGGTGGGAGCGCAGCCGGGGCGTGGCTGTGCAACAGGCCCGCGACGGTCAGCAAACTGGGCACCCTTGGCCGTGACGTTGGGTCGCTCTGGCAGCAGCGAAAATTGCCCCTTCAGTCGTCTTTGGCAGCGATGGGTCTTGCCATGCTGCCATGCTGCCATGCGCCATAAAGACCTGTCGCATTGCCTCCGTATTAGCAATGCTTGCGCCCGTGCATCTCCTACCATCCTCTTAACACATGCAGCGTCATACGTAGTATGCATCCTAATACCATACTCATCATCTCTACTCCGCCTTTTCACCTCGCTCCACCAACTGCATCTAGCCTTGTCCTGCCGCGCACACCGTCCGCTACAAGTCAGCCTGAACGAACGCTCTGGAAAGCGCCATTCACATAGCACACCGTGCTGACACACTCGACCGCCTTACCCACCCCCAAACTTGGGTATATTTGGATATCGCAACAAACAATTCCGACCTCGTTACTGCGGCCGAGAGCTGACGAAGTTCACCTGCATCAAACGGTGATCCCGGTAACCGCCCGACTACTACTGCTCTACTACCTGTTATCTGCCGCCACTCCCACTTCTGAACCTACACCACCCTTGACTACATACCAGCATACAACATGTCTTCCATCGGAGTACGGCGGAAGGATACTACCAAAGGACCTCCTTTGCGCATTTTGTCCTTAGGTGAGTTCTTTTTGTTTTGTCGCCGGCCTCACTGGCACTGACCTTTGTGACCTTAGATGGCGGGGGAGTGCGCGGCTACTCCATGCTCATTATCCTGCAAGAACTCATGCATCGCACATTTGTCGAAATCGAGGGCCGAGCACCGAAAAGACACGAGATTCCGAAGCCTTGCGACCACTTTGACCTCATTGGAGGCACGGGAACCGGAGGTTTGATTGCGATAATGCTGGGCCGGCTGCGATTAGACATCGATACCTGCAAGGACGTCTATGTTCGCATGACCAAACGTGTCTTTGAAACAGATAAAACTTTTGCTGGTATTCCGTACCGACATACCTTATTTAAAGCGTCGAAACTCGAGGACGCTATCAGGGAGTGTGTTAGGGAACATACTGTATATGAAGAAGAAGGCAATGATGATAGCTCAGCCTCGACAGTTGATCTCCGGTCACCCATGACTCCAGGAAGCGCCTATGCTGTACCCCAAAGAAGTCCAAGTAACGCGAGCAGGTACAGCCAGATTGGAATGACTCCGGTTAATCCGCGGAGTCCTCTAGCCGTGAGGAGGTGGGGGAACCCGAATGCTTTATTTTATGATACCAGAGAGAATCGGACTAAGACGTAAGCTTTGTAAAGCCATTCCCAATCTTAGATGTACAAACTCTAACTACGTCAATAGTGCAGTTACTGCGGTCTACAAGGGCACTCCAAAGAAAGGTAGCTCAATTCTACTACGCTCTTATGATTCCCGAAAAGAGCCGGCTCCAGAGTTTGACTGTACAATATGGCAAGCCGGACGCGCAACCAGTGCCACTGCCCTTGCCTTCAAGCCCATCCAAATTGGACAATCAGTGTTCCTCGATGAGGGAGCCGGAAAATACAACCCAGCACCACAAATCCTAGACGAGGCTGTCTGTAACGAATGGCCTGGACGGGAAGTGGGGGTGTTTATCAGTATTGGTACGGGGAAGAGGCCTCCTGGCACAGGCGCACAGCAAACTCAGTGGTGGGAGGGATTTGTCTCGGGCGGGATGGGAGACTTCGCTGAGGCGCGGAGGAAACTTATTGCTAAGATTGAAGGGTGTGAAGAAACACATCTAGCCATGAAGGAGCATTTGGCAAAACGACAAGTCAACCCGGAGAATTACTATCGGCTTAATGTCAATGTTGGTGTTGGAGAATTTGGCATGAACGAATGGAGTCGCCTCGCGGACATCAGCACTAGCACACGCAGGTATCTTGCCGAAGATGATGTGCAAACCATGAACCTGGACGCCGCCAGCAAAATGGCTAGGATATATCGTGCGAAGCTAAGGTGGGAGCGGGCAATGAATGGCGAGCCGCAGCGACCGCAACAAGAGCAATCTCGGTGGGATCGACCGCTTCCAGGTACCCCTTCTGTGCCTCCCGCAGACCCCATCGCAGTTGAGCTTCCCGCTGAAGATGTCATTCCGCAATCCTACCAAAGAAACCAGTCGCAGCTCCTGAAGCCGTCGGGCTTCCAACAACGCCGTTCTTCGGAGCAAGAGAAGATAGTTATTTCATCAGACGAGTATCCCCAACCTGTCTCATCCGAAGTAGCGCCTCGACACTCAGGCGAGCTCGTTTCGCCGTACCGCCGCAGCAACGAGCAGTTCACTAGCGAGCCTCACAACTCCAATGCATCCGCCTCTCACTCACCACGACGCAGTGGCGAAGAAGGAAGAGGCAGCAGCGAACAGCGCACGCCGCCTCCCCGACCTCCGAAAACCCCACTCCCCCAAGAAGGCAAGCCGGGTATGCAAGGAACGATGTCAAGGCCGCCCGCTGGAATCATCCTGCCATACCCGGATACCGACGGCCCACCCCCAGCCGTAAACATGGCGCGGAAGCCCGAGTACGGCGTTCGGTGATCTGCTGGACGAAAATAATCGAATTTCTGCGTTGTTTCTAAGTGGCGTTTTCAGTGGCATGGGTTGTTTGGCTATTGTTCAATCTGGAGTTTTTCATTCTCAGCGTTGCTTGCAAAGATTCCCCCTCAGCGTTACCGTTCGACAGTATGAAATGCGTAATGACCTTTATATGTCCTTTTTTTCAACTCTTCTGGCGGTAGTGTCTGTGACGAGCGGCAGGTGCCGGTATCTCTAAAGGCCGCAGAGTCATTGGTTTTTGGTGGCATAGTGTGGAGGGAATTGGTCTGTTACAGATGCGAAATATATATTGGCGGAGCAGGAAGACTCTCCGCCATAATATTACGTTTGATACCCATACATTTTAGCAAAGGAATTGATTGTGTTAGCCTTTTCTTATTTCAATAAGTGATCCAGCCTAAGCTTGTTGGGAGTTTCTTTTAGTTTGTAATAACCATTAAACATCTACTTTGATAAGTCATGTTCCTGTTGTCTCTTAACAGGTGAATTGGACAGATACATACTAGGTCTCTTCATGATTAGGGTTCTAGGGTTGAGACAGATTCTCTCATAAGATCGAAATACTTCATTGTACAATTTCTGAAGACGACACTTTGAACGTTGACGATATAAATCCGTCTCCATGCATTGACTTGTCTGACGCTATTTAAACACCGGGCACAAAAATCTATCTCCAAAGTTCTTCAAACGCATCTTTCGTTCTATGCAATGCGCTTTTCATAGACTCATAATCAATTCTCATGCTCTTACTATTTCTTGAGGTTTAGTTTTTCCATGGCGGCCGCCCCACCATCCTCGCCTACACTGACTTCTTTCTTGTCTTTACCCTCCACGCTACCATCAGGCTGCGTTTCAACGTTCTTGGCTGCCGCGCCGCCTGGGTATTTACTGCCCTTGTCCTTCTTTTGCTTCTTCTTTTTCTCTTCCACGGGTGGAGGTGGATAGGCCTTCTTCTCGATCTCCTGCCACTCCGCAGAAGCCTGGAATTCTGCTTGGATGGGCTCGAGCAGGGATATCAAGGCCTCAGTGACAGCTGGTTTGAGGAGCTGTGGCGAGAGCTATCATACTGTTAGTGGATAATCCGGTAACCCTTAGTGCATATAGAGACTAAGTTGTGGAACATACGACGTCGTTCTTGTAATCTTCATGAATCTGTTTGATGTCCGTATAAACAAGTGGTTCGGCATCCCGCCTCTCCACCACAAACTTCTGCTGCCCATACTTTAGGAATCCTGCTGGGAGCAGCACGAACTCGGTAAATGACAATATTCCATTGCCTTCAACCTCCAGCGGTGGTGCATAAGCCTTCCTCAGCTTCTTCCTGACCGCATCTGCCGTGTCTAGCAAATCGATCTTGCTGTCAGGATCGCTCGCACTCATTTTACCGCCTTGTAGGCCGGGAACCATTGGGTTCATCAGGTGTGCTCGCTCCTTGAAGCCAACACGCGGCAGTACCTCCTTTGCCAACGCGAAGATCTTACGCTGATCCACGCCTCCGAACTGTGCGTCTACTTTCAGGTATTCTTCATCCAGACTCTGCATGAGTGGGTAGATGAGCCCGCTTAGCGTCGCATTTTCTACCTGTTTGACTACTTCTGCACCAGCCTTCTTTGCATCGTGTTCCGTAACCACGCTGCTCAACCTAAAGAGATCCATTGCTGCCAACCATTAGCGGCCGCTTCGGGGACTCTGATAGAAGAACTAACTATATTCGGGTGTAAGTTGGTAAGAGGAACCGAGGACGAACTCTAGACGATCGATTGGCACACGCACAGCCTTTAAAAGCGCAGTGATCACGAAGCGGTAGTACTCGGCGCGAAACTTGCGAGTTTGTTAGCCCTTTCCGTATCCGCTGCGTCTAAGTATACCGAAGAATACGGTGCTTACCTTCACGAGCTCGATAGGTGCTTTGAGATTGTCGAGGAAGCCGTGTCTTCGAATCCGATGTTAGCCCTATTTGTGGTTGTAGAACGAGTTGTGGACCAACATGTCTGCCAGGAGTATCTTAACTGCACAAAGTTAGTACCACCGTTATTTGGCTAAGTATATAAAAAGTTACTCATTTCGGACCTTTGCAACCGGCTTGGAGGAATTGGGCGATCTTGAGCTACGACGGATCAGTGGGGGGACGTAGAGAAGGCTGCTCCTTGAGACTAACGATAGGAACGAAGTAGCCACAGTGAGGCCGACCTGTAGTTGCTGTGCCTATAGGTTTAAAACGTTATGGTTAGCTTCTTGTAGATCTTAGAGGTTGGATAGAAAGTGAGAGTAGTGGCATTAGAGAAATGTTTTGAGGGAATAGGTACCCCAGTAAATGCATAAAGGTCGATCCTGTTTCAGAACAGCCTCAATAATCTCAGGATTCAGCACTTCTTGCAGATTCTGGGTTATTAGGGCTAGCTTGTCCTCCATGGACAGCTTTGCGGACTCCATGGTGGGGTTTTTGGGAGTACCCCGCGGCAGGTTGTTGTAGCTGTTTTCGAATTCCAAGAAGGCGGTGGAAGAGCAATTGGATTGTCACAGGCACAAAGCCGTCTAGAGGCGTCACAAGGAAGGTAGAGAGGGTTTGGGCGATGTGGCAGCGTGCTGGGTGACTCCCACCTTCTCCATTCGAACTTTTGGAGTCACTGTGGCCTGTGCGCTAATTTGTTGGTCACGTGTACTCGAACCTGCTGTCATTACTCTAAGCGGAGGGACATGGAGAGCGGCCATGACCATAGTAGTGGATGATTCTATTCTTGCACTGTTACATCTTGCTGAGGTATGAAGCTTAAGCTCGTCTTGCCTTTGCAAGCCTGGCTGATTTATTATACAGCCTTAATACTGTGGACTAGCTACCTATACAATGAACCTTTTACCTGAATGGATACTATCTAAATCTTCACAAGCGTTGGGTACTTTCCCAGAGTTCCTCTTGGTTTGCAATGCATAATCCAGCAGACCAAACAGAGAAGAAAGCTTAGCTCTAAGTGTCCTCTCGGGGCCGAGTTTTTGAGCATTAGGCTTCTCCACGAGTACGCAGTAATTGCACTGTACTCAAACCTGACCTCTCCGTTTGTGCCACGAGGAAGGCGGGCTTTTATTTTAGAATGTTTGGATTTTTACTGAAAAATGAATCGCTCATTTCCCCTCTTTACTAGCCGTAATGGGATTTGATTTCCTCGCATTTGTAAAGTGATAATCGATGACAAGGACTCCCGGAGTAAATAGTTTGCTCTATCCGCTGTTTTCTGCCATATCTTCTGCCTCTCAGCTCCGCCCTTAGGCATTGAATCGATTTGTTCATCGGATGAAAATGGATCGATTGCAAGCTCAACGCTATACTCGCGGAATATGACGGCTAGAACTGCAAGAATCTCGACCTGAGAAAACCGACGGCCTAGGCAAGAACGATATCCGTCGCTGAACGGAATATATGATCCTTTGATAGGCTTGAACAGGGACGAGGAGGTATCGAGTCCAGAAGGGCCTCTTAAATCCTCATCATCAAAACTAACGGGGCGATCCGCGTTCGAGACCGAGTTAGCGTCGCTCGCATCTAGGAGCCATCGCTCGGGCTTGAATTGGTCAAGATCGTTTGTGATGTTTTGCCCTTGTCCC
Organism: Glonium stellatum; assembly: GCA_001692915.1. Lineage (NCBI taxonomy): Eukaryota > Fungi > Ascomycota > Dothideomycetes > Gloniales > Gloniaceae > Glonium > Glonium stellatum. The sequence continues at coordinate 12,838 of KV749185.1, forward strand.
GTTGGAACGCAAGGCCAATATCTTGGGTGCCTGTGGACAGCAGTTGAATCGAGGGAAACATGGCAATCTCCTGGAACAACCACCCGGCGCCCTTGCAGGGTAATGGGCTGGGGCCGATCTTTCAATGTTGTTTTTGGAATGGCAGTTACTGCTGGTATAAGTCGCAGAGTCTCGTTCATGACAGCTGCTCCCATTCCGGCAAATAGTTTGGGAAAGTCTTCATCGTAGTCCCATTCGGAAATAGACTTACCATGAAGAGTTTTGTCGATATCTTCTTGGAGACGCCTCTGAGTATTCCAGTTAAGTGCAAGGAGCACTAGGGAGAAATGCAAGGCATTTGCGGTTGTTTCATGGCCTGCAAGCATGAAGACGAATGCATTGCCAAAGATGTCGCTATCGCTCAGAGTTTGTTTCTGGGTTGACTGTCCTTTGTCTCGGTCAGCTTCGGGTACCATGCCAGCCCCTTTAATCAGTGCGCCAAATAAGTCCATGCCCTCTGACTTTTGGTCAGATTGAATCTCCAATTTCTTTGCTTCGTACAGTTCTTCCATGTATTTACCCCATTCATTTATAGCAACGTATAAATGTTTATGGTTTTTGAAAGGGGAGTACGCTTGAATTCATCAGCCATCTTAACAAGGATTTAGACGAGTGGTACTCTACCGAGAAACCATTTTGGGAACACCTGAGTCCATATGATGTTCTCTAGAAGCGAGTTGAGGGCCTCTCTGTAGGACAATTTGTGTCCAGGGGGAGGTTTGGTCCCCATTAAAACTTCATCTTGTCGAGTAGCTTCCTGCTCGTGTTCCTCGTGCGACCACAGTACTCTAACGCCGAAACCAGCACGGCTGATAACATACAAAGCAAACCTCATAGTGTCTGCGGCCGGATCTCTTACGGTCCTGCTCTCGTCGCCACTATCGCCGGTCCACAGCTTGAGCAGCGCCTGGGCATGATGCAAGGACTCGGTGAACACAAGCTCATTATTTTTTTCCGAGAATGACGGAGCCGTGACCTTGCGGTGCTGGCGCCACGTAGATCCTTCGGTTGAAACGACATTTTTGCCATACAAGTCTAGTCTTTTATATAGCTTGAGTGGTTTTGGAAAGTCATTGCGACGGGTCGTAATCTGATTGATGACATCTGCATCGGCGACCCAAAGCTGAAGTCTACCTGGGGAGACGGTGAGAAAGATATCCGAGCCTATCTCTTCAAAGGGTCTATGGCCGAGTAGATAGGCCCACTCTGGATGCATGAACCTAGATCAAAAGAAAGGGTGATTAACGGAGAAAGCCTCACTATGTAGCGATACGCGACTTACTGGAGCCATGGCGAAGTCCACGAAGTCGGCAGGCGGTGCAAAATAGGCAACCAGAGCGAGAATGATACCAACCAGAATATGCTGAACACGTTCACAGGGATGATTACGTATGGAATGCCGGAAGCTTTCGCAGCGGCTATATTTCGGGCAAGACATCGAAAGTTATGAAGCAAGCAGAGGATAATCAGGACGCTTGCCGCTAGCACCGCAGATGAGGCCATGCGCTCGGCGAGCCAGGAGGCTTCGGTCGGTGTGCTGGACGCTCGCTCAGCTTGCTTCGTCGTCCGGACCAGAGGAAGTCAGAAAAATTTGAAATATCGAGAAAGGGCAAGGATCAGCCAGGGCTGGTGATGGCAAGGCGCAAGCGAAAGTCAACTAGTTCGATCGCAGCAAGATTCGGAAGGGAAGGGAAGGGAAGGGTGAGGCTGTTGTTGAGACGGAGGCGCCGTACGGCGAAGAGCGAGCGCGAGATTGAGTGACGTTGATAGCTGGACGCGGCTGAACCGTCTCGCGTTTGAGATCCTGGCCATTGTCATGTTTCGCCTCGGGGGGAGAAATCCAGAGCCTCAATGAGCCAGCAAGCGTCAGCGAGTCTGCGAATCTGCGAGTCTGCTGAACGACGGGTTATTTACTGCAAGATGACCTGGTCGAATGGTTGGCCCGGTCGGGTTTTGTCAACTTACTCGAAGGCTTTTGCGTCAAGACCGGGGGCGGCTGCCATTGATGCGGGTGTTGGCTGGCGTTGGCTGGCGTTGGCTGGTGCTGGCTGGTGGCTTCAACGCTTGGTATGCATGCTGTGTACAATATGCCGGTATGTTACGTACCAATCACTAGATACACATTCATAAGCTCACCGCCCGCGGCACAGTCCGCTCCATGCGCAATGTTTAAGCCAGAGATGGGAGAAGCATACGGTCCTCAGCCTTATACCAAGTCGAACGGAGCATTTGTGGTAATTTTACACAAATTAGTTACACATCCAAGGCTTCACCGACGATCGTCCTTGGTATTGACTCGCAAAGCCACCCTGAATCGGAACACGAGATCCGGGCAGCAGCTTGCCTGGGTGTTCCAAAGGCCTAGATATTATTCCCATTTGGCCGACTACTGCGACTAGGTCGACGGGGTGTTTTGGGTTATTCGCAGCTGAATCTGAGATGAATGTGCCTTTCGCCTTTTGCCTCTGATCCATCTTCAACCGGTTGAATCGAGCGCGGATGAGTGTCGTCTCATCTCATCTCATCTCATCTCAGCCATACTTCGATCGGAGTGCGCGCTGGTTACACAAAGATCACCAAGGATCAACGGTTGCCACAAAAGTCAAATTCCACAACAACACACACCTGTTGTGCGGCCGACAACAGCTCCTGCTGCCACCAGCCGGCCAAGCTTAGTTGTTTACGGCTTGACGCGGGGCTAGACGCACGGCGCTTCTAGCAGTGGGCACCACGCCTTCTCATTTGTAGACCGTCGTCGCCAGTTGCACTGGCAGCTCCCTTGCACGAGCGTTTTGTACTCCCACATAGCGAGCACTCGTGGCTCATGGCTGCGAGCGGCCAACAAGGAGGCCCACCGTTATCCAATTACTTAGGCAGGCTGGAAGAAAAACTGGCACAGCAGGGTACGGCAGTGCACAGCAGGGCACGGCAGGGCACAAAAGAGCTTGACGGTCTAGGGCTGGCCAGTGTGTTGCACGAGTTTGATAATAAATAACTGACCAACATTTGCGGGAGCAGGCGTGCCATATTCGCCCACCCGCCCCGGTTGCTCCCATTCGAGGCATTCGTTGAAGGCCGGTTCGGGCAAAAGCAAAAAGCAAAAAGCCACTTTGCCAAGTACGCGAGTAGGCCGCGTCCGAGGGCTTTTCTGGAGAAGAGGAATTTTTAAATTTGATGCAAGCGTGCTGCCACAGCAGAAGCAACGAATCGCTGGCACCATCTAGGACCATCTGGGACCATCTAGGACCATCTGGCACCATGATCCTCGTTGCCCACGTGGTCCCTCTGCTTTCTCGTCCAGCCGCAGGGGGTGTTCTCGCAGTTTATTGGTGCTGGCCATTATTTTCATGGAGGTTTTTTTCCAATCCGACCAAAACTAATAAAAAGCCCCCGGTAGGTTGAGCCTCCGATTTCCGGCTCGTTCTGGCAATGCTTGAGCTCGAAAGCCAGCGTGCCGCCAATTGACGTCTGCCAGCTGACTTACGGTGCCAATTGCCTTTGACTTCACCTGTATATACTTTCCCGCACGCAGCAAGATTTGCAGCGATGCGTGCGCGATACGGGGATCATGCGATATCGTGTGCAGCATCGCGCTGTTAGCCGGGAATTAGCTGAGACTTAGCTGGTGGCTAGCTAGTAATTAGTTGGTGATTAGTTGGTGGGTAGCTGGTGGGTAGCTGGTGGGCAGCTGCTGGATAGCTGGTGGGCTCGCCGGTGGTTTAGTTTGGGAGGTGAGTTGAGGCCTAGCTAGATGCGTGCGTTTGAGTGGTGGGCCGGTAGTGATTATGGACAATTGATAACAATTTCCAATGAGGTGGGCGAAATGGGCGAAATGGGCGAGAGATGGGCGAGAGATGGGCGACAGATGGGCGAAGATGAGCTCGATGGGCTCGGTGATCGGCTGGCCCAGCGCTGACTCGGGCGCAAGGCGCGGGAGCATCACTGCGACCAGCTTTCCGACGGTGAAACGTACTTGGGCAAAGATAGCAAGTTGCCAAACGCGGAGGCTCTTGCTAGGTGGGGTTACCCTGCAATGGCCTGCTATGGCCTGCTTTGATGCGCCCCCGGTTTGTCCTCGGCACCAGCATATTCAGGCATATTCAGCCACATTATGATGCGAATGTCTGCAAACATCGCGGCTTGTGCCCAACGAGCACGCTCGGGCTAGCTTGTCAGCGCTTGTCAGCGCTCGTCAGTGGTTGCCAGTGGCTGTCGGTGCATGTCAAGTGGACGTCGAGCGGATGTTGAACAGGTGCTTTGAGCGGGCTCTCTCACCATCCCTAGCCCTCTCTGACCTCTGGCCTCGAGCCGGGGGCACCACCACGGCGACAGGGCCCTGAATCATCTCCAGGCCATTTACGTCCTTTCACACCATCTCACACCTTTCACACAGCGGAAAGTGGCATGGCCAGCACAAACCAACTGCTTCACAGCGAAGATCGGAGGTTGCGGGAGCTGGCAGCGCTATGGCCCAAGCCACTCAGCCAAACGGTTCCAGCTCGTCGCGAATCCTTCTCGAAGACCCGTCGGCCACACCCTCGACGCCGCAATGATGCTCAATGCCGGAGGTGGGGCTGCCGCGAGACTCGACACAATAATGCAATGGCAATCTCGACGCTTGGACACCGCTCGTCTCGTACAACCTGCTTCTGCTGATGCTAATTATCCGATGCGCTGCCCCTGGTAACATACCCTGCCGTTCTCAGATCGCTAGAGGGACCGCTGGTGCCAGTGTCTGGAGAGGCAAGGAGTGCGCCGGGATGCCTCTTTGGCCCTCGTAGCGCCGCAGCTGTCAAGAGGCAAGAGTTCATGTAACTACTGTGCCGCACGGCGCTCGCCTTGTCCTCTGTGCCGTTAAAGCTGGCCAGCGCGCCCACCACAACCTGTGATTTATCCGTCTAGTGGAAGTGAAGGCCGGGGCGGCCAAAAGCCACACCGCTGCATAGAAAACCCCGGGGCTACTCCAGATTCGTTGTACGAGAGGGCTTTTCCGCTCGCGGTACCCGGCCATATCCAAATTCAATGCGAATACCCCGGACAGCTGCTAAAGAGTATTTGGGTGTACTAGTCGCCGCAGCATAACACGTCGGCTTATGGAATAAATGAGGAGCGATATTTTGCCGTTCTGCTATTATTGGGGGTGAGGGTTTTGGTGTGCGGGCATGATTTTGTGATCACACGGAGGAGGTTGGAATTTTTGTTCGCGATCGGCGAGAAGCAGGATTAATGATCTATCAGATATCAGATATTCGGGTTTTCGGATTGGAGGGGGAGTGTGGGGTTTTTTTATTCAATACGCCCTCATCCGATGTAACTAATTTATTTTTTCCACCTTAATTTTTTTCTTTTTTTTTTTCTTCTTTTCTTTTTTATTCTAGCTGCCAGAGAGGAATACGAGGGGGGAAAGAGGAGAAAGAACAGAAGCAAAAAAAAGGATAGCGGAATGGAGATGGCATACCGTACCACCGCACCATATCTACCCTACCACACCAACCCTGCCCCTACCAACCCTGCCAACCCTGCTCTACCCTACTATACCCTACTCTACCCTACCCTCTCCTCTCCTCTCCTCTGCCCTTCCCACCCACCCCAGTCCTTTAGTCCATTAACTATGACTATTTGTTACGGTCAAGTTTCCGTTCTTGGTGATCACGTCAGGCTAATCCTTTGCAATGCGGTAATGGCGAAATGCAGCAAAAGAAAAGAAAGGTTCAGACAAGAAAAGAAAAGAAAAAATGACATAGGTTTGTAGAGCAGTGCAAGCAACAGTGATCACGGGAAAGGGCTCAAGTTTGGCGACTAAAGCTGCACAGCGGGCGATTCGTTACCGCGACAGAAGAGGCACACTGGCGGCCACGCAGCAGGTGTCGGGGCGGGCCCAAACGGCGCGAAAGCGTGCTATTGCCGCTGCTGCGGTGCGGTCTTCGAATCAGCCGTCGGGGGCTCCCCCCAGCGCAGCATTGCCGGAACCAGTGGTGGGTGGCGCAGGCTGGCGCTGGCGGGCGCTGGCGGGCGCTGGCTGGTGCTGGCTGGTGCTGGCTGGCGCTGGCTGGTGCCGGGTGCGCGACTTGCTCCCTGCGCATCCCCGGTGGCTGCGCTACTGTCTCCCAAGACTCCCAAGAATCGGGTCCTGGGATGCAGAGCTCGCTGGGCGTGGAAATGGCGGTACAAGCGACCACTGGCGGCACCAAAAGGCGACTTACTCGCGCACTGCTGCTACTTACTCACGAACAGCGCCCAGTTTGCCCGCTCTCGTCGTCCTGCCCGCCCTGCTGCTCGCGATCAGTCCCACTTCGCCTCCCCCACCCACTCCCCTCCCC
>KV749186.1:0-18589 GCA_001692915.1 Glonium stellatum
GGTGTAGATGATGGTGGCGTGTGCTGGAGGGAGGGCAGGCGCGGACGGGGATGCGAGGGTGGTGAGGGCGGCTAGGAGGGCTTCGGTGCCGTGTTGGGTTATTAGGAAGGGCTGGTGGTGGTTAGTTGGCTGGTTGAAGGGGGATTGGGCGGGAGTAGGGCGACTTACTTTGTTGCGGAGGATGGTTTGGATGCTATCGAGGAGGGAGTTGAAACTGGCTATATTGTGCGTTTTTGCGAGGTGGCTGCATAGTGTTGGGAGAATGGCGGAAAACTGTTGCTTTTGCTCTGCGTTTTCCGTAACACTATCTTATGTAGGTCAGCGTTTTGTCCGGAGAATTCAGTCTAGGGAGCTTACTCAGAATTTCGACGAGAGCATGCAGGATGTGAAGAGATTCTACTTCTACTTCATCCTTGTCTGTTGAGAGTAATGAAGGCAAGATTTGCAACTTAGTTGAAATATCGAATTGCAGAACAGCGAGTTGAACTGTATCGAGAACCTTTCGATACTCTTGGGCGGAAATATCTAGGAGAATCAGCCTGTACTCTCAATCGATAGATACAAGTCAAACCTTGTTGTAACACCCTCCGAGAAACTTGTAAAAAGAGGTTCGGATCCGTATGTAGCCCGTCCAACCCTACACAGGCCTTATACATAAACAGTGAAGCATGAACGTCAGATAGACCTGGGTTCGGAGTAGCTGAATATCTTAGCATCCATGTAGATAGGAACAACCGTATTTCCTCGAGAGAATCTTCTGAAATGGTGTCAATTGAAAACGTAACCAATAATGATTGGGCGCTTACTGGTGGCCGGGTCTTCGGCAGGAATTCGAAGCGAGTCTTCTGTCAATATATCTAGAATGGTATCTAGCTTTAAAGTCGACGAAATAGCTTTCCCACCCTGTCGAATCAGTGCCGAATCAGAAGCCATTACGGCTCTAAAAGTGGTAGCCGCGTATTTGCTCCAAATACCCGCCTTTAAAGTGTCTTCAAAGCCTATAACCGCTAGGAAGGCTACTAGCATGATTATATTTCCAGTATAATCTGTGGAAAAGACATCGTCGACATTAAGCTTTAGCACTTTGTCCATGAACTGTAATAGAAACTGCCTGCTGCGCTCCTGTTCCTTATCAGCGAGGATATGTCTACGATGCAGATATTAGCCGAGCCTTTATCCAAGGGGGACTGCTGTTACCTCAGCGTCTTTCGAACCAGAGTGCCAAAGACTTGGTGAACACCACAATCGAAATTAATGTGTTGTTTGTTAAGGTGATCGACGATATCGAAAAGACATTGTGGATCAGTACACTACTCCATTAGTATTTGACGACCGCATTGGAAGAGGTGAGAGACAAACAATTCTCGCGGTTGCGTTTGGACTCTCTATCAGTTGTGCCATGAGAGCAAAATGAGCCTGCAACACTTCACAGCTAATTTGATGTTCGAGAATGTGTTCTGTAATCCGGTCTAACACAGCTTCCCGATGCCTTCGCGGCAAGGCTTTTACTGGAGCGTAAAAGTACGGCATTTCCGAAGCGGCAAATGAGCTATGTTCATCACGCCTAACTCCGGCAACCACAGGCCCTTTCTTGTCTATTCCAGCAAAGAACGCAGATAAGAGATCATCTATAATATGTAAGAGTTTGTCATATCAAGTAGGACGGACCACTTACTCCTAACATCGGATTGTAAGTTTGAAAATACATATTCGGAACACGCTCGCAAGAGCCGTTCGGTCAAAATCTTTGAGTTACCCACAAGAACAGCGGAACATAATTGTAGGAACAAGTATACGCGTGTTTCTGGAACAACGAATCTGCGACGGTTAGCTAACGGAAGCATAAAGACACTTTATTACTCACTCAAGCAAGACAGGAAAGCGGCATAGTAAGACCTCGATGTCCCGAAAGAGTTCGTTCGTCCCCGCGATAGGTTCGTCCCCTATATTTGGATAGGCTGATGATATATTTTCTCCTTTGATTTTGCTCTTTGGAGGGGCAACGGGCGGTAAAAGGGCAGAGAGGGCTTGGTTAATTTGTTTGCGGATAGAGGGAAACATGGCTGGCGCGTTTCGAAAGTTGTTGTAGACCGTAAGGATAAATGTAAAAGCCTCGATACCTGCACGGCATTTAAAACTGATGTTTTCATGCTCTGATGAATCATCCTCGTATTTCGTTGCTGGAATGCTCTTCTGAGCGATTTGAACAACACTGGAGGTTAGGTCTTCACTCCTGAATTCACCGATAGTCCAAAGCAAGGTGTAAATACTTGACAGCAATTTCCATACACTTGCGGTATCTGCATCACTCTTGAACTGGTCATGTTCGAGAAGAGCGACAATGTCCGAATGAAGAAGATCTAGCTGAGGTTCGACTCCCTCGATAATTTCATCATGGTATATGGAACCGAGAAGCGTTTCAATTACAATTATGCTGCCACAAGCACTCTTGAAACTGTTGCCGCAAACCTGTAGTAATGAGGCAGAATTGGAACCGTTGTCAATATCATTCAGGAGGGTAGATAAGTGATTTCGATGCTGTTCGAGCAAGCCGGAGGTTTGCGATACGGTCAACGAGCTCCTAAGTAATGGTGCAATAGCAGACAGAAATTCCTCGTCTTCCCAAATAGAAGGTCGCATATCGACGTCTTTTCCTTGATTACCCGAGGACACACGGATAATACTGGCAACTTCGCTGAGCTGTGCATGCCACTTTTCTACGAAGCCAGGGAAGTTTCGATTTCTAGCAAATGCTTTCATGAGAGGTATTAGGATCGATCGTTGAAAGGCGTTCCTCACGGTACCACTATGGCCTTCAGAACTATGTTGAGCGAGAAGCCCTGTGAAGTCATGAGAACTAGAGCGCTCAATTATGGGCTGAGGTGTTCCTGTAAAGTCAAGATCTTCAAATGGAAACGCCGAGATCTCTTTGAAAATCAGTATTGAGAGATCAAAAGAGCTGTCTCCTGGAGCTGTGATATTGGCGTTTGGTTTAGGTAGAAAAACGTCAGGGTCTAATGTAACCAATCTCGCAACTAAAGACCACCTGACCGTTCCCTTCTCTAGGAAAGATCTAAACATGCCGGAATGAAATCTGAAAATATCCTCGAGGATACTGGAATCAAGGGATAAATTTTGATTTGCAATAACTTCGAGCAGGCCGCAAAGAGCTGTCATTGAAAGATTTTTTACGGGAAACTTTGGTTGGTGTAATGGGCACCCAGAGCATTCCATAAGTACAACGAAGGCCGCTTGTATCCACGGCATTTCAGCGTGCTTCTTTTTCGGCGTGAGTCTTGGAGAGCACCGTATAGCTATTTCCAGCAGTCGCGGAATTGCATGAAAAAGACTTTGAAGACTTTTTGTTGAGGATGCTAGAATTCGCTCTAGCTTCGCGGTCTGGCGTAATTCAGCGTACAATGGGTCTAGATAGACCTGCAACTTCTCCGCCTTTAAAACTCCAGTGTGACCTGAAGCGCTCTCGGTGCTAGCAGTATCTGCAAAAAACGCTGCTCGAGCGGGTCCAAAAACATGTCTGACGAGTAATTGTTCCAGAAGCTGACCTGTCCTTCTCCGAATAGGAGAGAAATCTTCCTTCTGACTTCTATTGTTTTCCCAATCTGAGAATATTTTATCGCCCTTAATTAGATTTAGTAACGCGGTCGCGGGAATAAGGCATTCGGTGGAGAAATCTTTGGTGGATGCTCCGGTATCGTTAGGGTCAAGTGTCCTCAATTCCCAAACTCTGAGGATGGCAGAGAGTCGGAAGCCGTCATCCGGGGCATGAAAGACCGATTCCCCATCTTGTGGTCCCCATATAAGCATAGTATAAACTGCATTAAGCCAGAATCTCAAAAGTTTTGCAGCCCGCACGGTTCGAGTCCGAAGCACCATCTTCATATACTCTGCAACCATTGGCTCTTTATTATTACCGTCTGATCTTGTTCTTTCAATAACTGATTCGAGGACTCTGGAAATGGCTGCGAAGAGATCGTTTAGCCCAGCTTTCCCTAGCGCAACCTTCTTCGTGGGAGAATTGTGTGCAGAAACGGCCCTCTTTCGTTTTTTAGACGGCTTAGGGTGCTCCTCAGCCGTGGTACTAGACTCTGAAACCTCTATTTCAGAGTGAGGGCTCTCCCGGGACCTATGCTGTAGATCTCTGTCCTGTAATTCCTCCCCGAAATTCTCCTCTAGAGCATTTTCCAGTATTCCAGGATAGTCGGCAGCCCTTAGTAGGCTTGCAGCATTCGGTACGGGGACCAGAAGGATAGTTTGTTCTAGCAGTTTCCATGCTTTTATATTTGCTCTAGCTTGAGCTCCAACAGCCTCTTTTAGCTTCAGTTTGTCTAGGATCCATCGCAATACCCACTCAGCTCTGGCGTGATTCTGGGGTCTTTGGAGGCCTGTTGGCTGAGATTTGCTGGCGGTTTCATACCAGTTGTCTGGAAGTCCAATTATTTGAGCAGCTTGGCGTATTTGTTCGTTCAAATCTGCAAAATTCTTGTCAAGGGAGAGCAGTCTTTGAAGCGACGATGCGGTACTCGACTATGAAAAATCAGTATATTGCTTGTTATTGCAATGGACTGTCCCTAACCTGAATCGCCGGAGCCATCTCGTCATCCAAGAGCCGCAATAGCTCTCCAATCTAGCTTGTTAGTCTCTATTGGCGGGGGTGTAAACTCGTGTAGTTATTCTGAGAAAAGTTGAGCAAGGACCACAAACGCCAAGCATCTCGAACCTCAAACTTCCGTTAAGCAACGCCGAGGGCAAGCAATACATCACAGCTCTTCGATCAGCTTCCGAACTCCTCCATATACCCTCCTTGTCTGGTGTAATCTGATCAATTGACCGGCATAAACACAACAGCCATGTCGGACTCATCCTCAACCACACCTACAGCACCAGTTGCGCGGACAAGCCGGCCGATGAGCGAAGCTCTGTTGAATGAGAAGGTATGCCTTCGTCCCCCGCCGAATTCAATTGAAACACATTAGTCGGCACGGGGATTTATTTTGCTGCCATTACTTAGCTAATTAGCATGCTGGTGCACATCTTTAACCGCACCCACTATCCGAATCATCTCACGACTTTCCAGTTCATATTCCTTCCCCTCATCTGGCTACCTAGTTACTCAATTTATCAAGCGAACAAAGCTAACGTCTTTTTGAATGTAGTGGGATCGTTGCCTCTCTTCTATGCTCATTCGCTCCGGTCTTGGTCTATCATTTGGTATTGTTTTCTCCGTCCTCCTCTTCAAGCGCCGCGCATGGCCTGCATACGTCGGATTGGGTTTCGGTGCTGGACGAGCGTGGGAAGAATGCGATAGCGTAAGCCTAATTTTATTACAGACGCCGAATAATCCAATCCCATCATTATTTTGCGAAGGCCTCAATTTCACCCACTAACAAAATCCTGCAATATAGTCATTCAAGCACGCTGCAGCACCATCAAAGGATGGATTGCGAGTTCTAAGACCGTAAAGTGTGTTACAACTTTCGAGAGTGACCCCGATAATGGATAATTGGGGTAATGCGAAGTAGCTTTTGGGCGAATCCTGGTTCGCACGTGAGAAATATGCTGTACAGTAGGGAATGGTTTAGACAGCGAGGCAATTGAGCATTGTATATTTGGTTTCTTGAGCTCCAATTCTATGATCCACTAAATCCTACCCAAATGTTTGTAATGCCATGGGTAGTCGGGAGTTGGGAGTGATAATAAAATTCCGGTGGAGCCTAAGGACTTAAACACGAGCCACGGTACTCTATATACTCAAGAAAGGTAGGAGGGTTTTGACTCTAACGTGGTTCTCAAGACAGGTTCAAATGTAAGCTATAGAACATTCTGGCAATTACTCGGTTATACGCAGTTTCATTCGGTGGGATTCTGCTCTTCTTATCGATTATTCGTTCTGAGCATATCTTAAGAGCGATATACTAACACACCACAGTCTTTGCTTCTTCTTCCGAGTGTAAAAGGCGAGGAAAATGATTTATAGACAATTACCTGCAAGCCTCGAGCACAGCACAAGAGACCATTTCCCGTTCTGTCCTAGCCGGATAGATCTGATACCGTGCGTCTTTACGTCCACAACTGAGCTCGGCGACCCTCCAAACATCGAAGATACGCCCAATATGACTTCACTAGAGCTCGTCCTTAAAGCTCTTGATGCCGCGAATATTGGCCGTCTCCGTACCACTATCGAGAAGATCTGCGAGCAGTCTGATGTCGCCCTAGACCTATTCTGCAACGAGCTCCTAGTTACACAAAGCGACTTGGACAAGCACAACAAAGACAGCAATGGCTCCGAAAACAGCATTAATGTAACGTCCTCTAAGAGAAAGAGGGAGGAATACGTGGGTGTACGGTATGCCACGTGCGAGCAATGCGATGAAGAGTTCGACGCCACAGAGAATGGAGAAGAGAGTTGTCAATGGCATGGCGGTACAGTTTCGGTCTCATTACGCTAATATGCTTCTCTGGCGCTGACGTGCTTACAGGCGACCTTGTAATCGATGAGGAGCATGACATATGGTTCGAGTGGGAACCCTACCAAGGGGAAAGGAATACGGATGAAAATCGAAAGGACTGTCCAGAAGCCTTCATTTGGACCTGTTGCGAAAGACGAGGAGATGGGGCCCCTTGCGAGACCGGCAAGCATGTCGCGAAAGACATTCCGAAAAGAGTATCTCCTCATGTACCCTCCACATCTCCGCGAAATGTCCGGCGGTGTTTGCCGTTAGAATCTAATTCCTTAATCACGACTTACCTAGAGCCAAGGGCGGACTTACGCTAGAAGGTATGTAATAGTAGGATTGCTATACATTGGTAAAGTAGTACACAATCAATCATCACTCACTTGAACGCTCTCTCCGCACATTTCTTTATACTTATCATGAGTTTACAAATTTGTTGGCCTCAAATTTCCTCAACATAGTATCGCATAACATCGTAGAATGTTGATTACTAAAATGTCTGATTCTATGTCCATTACCCAGTCGTGATTGTGGCATCATCTAGCAACTATAAGAATCAAAGGCAAGAGCTTTTAAGATGCTCCAGTTTTCTGAAGTAATCATTAAGTGCACGCTCTAAAGGGAGTGTATGCCCACCGAAGCGTTTTTATTTACCCCGTAGAAGATCACCTGGTACACTACCTCGGCGTAGCTTTTTTCCCTTACGCCCCAGGTGCAAAGTTCCTGTCCCAGGATTCGCCGCATATTCGTTCAAGACCGACTTACGCAATACATCACCAACTTATTTTATCACAGGATTGTACAGATACCAGCCTGAGGAATCTTTAATATTTTCCAGCTACCCCTAAAAGTTCCCTTACATCTACCCATATAGCGAGGAGAATTCCTTAACATGTTCTTTTTGGGATGGTCTCCGACTCTACGTTACAGGCAATAGCGTTAACCACGGTCGAATATTTGCTGCTCTAGTCCGTCAGTGCCTGCCTAGGCTAGAGCAGTAGGTCCTCCCAGTAATGGTAGCGCACAAGCCATGTGCCTGGTCCCTTCCTGTTAACTTCTTCCAAGAGAACAATTTGTGCCTCCTAGTGAGTCCGAGCGCAGCAACACACGTATCGTAATTCTTCGAGCACTGAGTTCCTACATGATACTGAATGGGTAATAGATTATAATGCTCTCGGATATTCTTTCATAACATTGTGCCCCCCGGCTGTGTCTTAACGTTGAAGATGGCAGATGCCTTATAAAATCAGTAACATCAGTAACATACTTAGACGAATCACATTTAAAGAGACATGCGCCCTCATCAACATGTAGGTTAATGTTTTCTCCTTTATAATATGGTGCTTGAAAGGTGCCTTTACTTGAAAAAATCTCTAGCCGAGTCAAACTTAGCTTGCAGTAGTTGCAACGATTGAGTGGAACGGTCCGCTATTCTAGGCGCATGTTATATTTAGGGCGCCTTTCATTTCAAATGGAACTAACGCTAGCAGTGCAGCCAGGCGCGTGCATGTAGCTCCGGGAAAACAGTGGACGGCATTTTTACGTGCTTAAGGAGCACTTCAGTGAGCAGATGAGAATATCAAAAGGAATATCGCTTAGATCCCGGAATATATCAGACAATAGAAGATTCAATATCTATCTAGCGAGCTCCTAAAACATTCCTGCAAACAACAGCACCCTGAACCTGCTGCGGACCAAGCCTCATAGACTCACAAAAGAAACTCGTTATATAGGAATACATGAAGTCGTTAGGGTATCCACAAAACCAGCTCGAAATTCCAATTTCGATCCCGACAAACGTGCAGAGGTAGGGTATCGAACCAAACACCGAGATCCCATCCTAGATGACAAAATATACAAAGCCACCTGTTTGGCTATACAAAAGATATCGTGCTCCCATTTCCTTCCCCAGGCATCTAACCTCTTGGTGGTGGTGCGTACACCATCTGTTCCGGTCTTGAATACGCTTCGGCATGTGCGGCAGGCCCGGCCCAGCGTCTTGCGTTCTCTTCGCGATCCCGGACCTCGCGCTCGTTCTGAATTGTAACACAGCAGCAACAACAACAGGCTCTCCCAATGTCGCCGGTAATAGAGCCTGCTAACTTGTAGATATGGCGAAGGCGGGTACGCTGGATGAGCGGGAAAAGGCCTGAGTACGACGTCAGTTCAATTTGCCATCTCTAGTTTAGAGGACCGAGAGAAAAACTTACACCATAGCCCGCACGCTGCAGACATCACCACGCACTGCGAATTCGTCGCGCTGTATCCAAGCAGATCTGTTGGGTCCTTCTTTGAACTCTTCTGGCTCAATCGGTACGACGTTTTGCCGTAAAGGATGCAGGGGCAGAAAAGGCCGGTCAGACATGTTCCCACATCACCGCCGCAGTCGCATAGAGAATGTTTCCATTCTTTGTCGGAGCCAGTGTTTGACAAATCCATATTCGGATGCGCAATCTGGCCGGGCTGGTGAAGGGCGGTGTTGAGGCCGTTGGGTCCAAGAGATGCATCTGGTGAGAACACAGCGTGTACGGGGCTTTGCGTGCCGTAGGGCGAATATGGTTCTTTGGGCTGGGGTGGTGTTGATTGCGGAGCATTTGCAATGTGCGCGTAATCCCGCTTTATGGGTACCGGGCCAGGAGACGACGGTGGAGAGACGGGAGATTTTTGTGGTAGTGGCGAGGCCGGTTCTCGCAAGGGAGAACGAGGTCCTTGCGGTATTGGATGGGGTTGCTGCTGCGAAAGTGGGTAGTACGTAGAAGACGCTTGAGACCGTGCAGGAGACTCTACAATTGGCGCAAACATTGCTGGGTGTATCTGTTGCGGAGGCGATATATTGTACGGAGATCCCCCGGTCTTCTCGGGCGGGTATTGGGATGGAGACCCATGCGGCTGTATAAGATTTGTTGTGGGGTCTTGCGGATGGAGGTCTATTGGGGTAATTGGAGACGCAGCCATAGTTTCTATTGGGCGCGATCGGGGAAACTGTCCATTTGAAGCTTGTTGAAGCTCAATAGGCGACGATTGTTCAGAATACCGGCCATCTCTAGCTCTCGTCATATTCCTATGCTGCGGTGTATTTTGGAACGATGTGTCTACGCTGAGTTGTCGCCCAGGCTGGCCCTGTTGGCCGTCCGACTCGTCTATAGGAATTTGCCATGAAAACCGGTTGTCTTGGCGTTCAGTCTGTTGAGGTTGGCGTTGCGCTCGATAGTGAGGGTTTTGCCTTGGATCCATGATGGGCCGGTGGGCCGGTCCTTAGATCTGTAAGAGCTCTCTCTAAGTGCGTGAGGTTGTGGTCTTGAATTCAAAGTTAAATTTTCAGAGATAAGGAAAACGTAGAGTTCAGAGAAGAGAAAGATGACGCTTTGCTTGCTGGTGGGACTCTTCTCGCCAGCTTACGAGCGCTGGTAAGCATCGGGGTTTAAGAGCTCGATAGCTCGTGTGTGGAGGTAGAGGCGCAATGGGTTTGGGTCAAAGGCGACGGCGAAGATGATGGGGGTGACGGACATGATATCTGGCCAACGAAGCTGGACTTGTCAGACTACGTCGTCTTAGGAGGCGCAAGTGCTTCGGCATCAGCCTGAGGTGTTGTCGCTTGGGACTTCTTCGTGTTGGTTGGATGCTGGTGCTTGGCTGTGACACCCCCCACAGTCAGTCGCTTGAGGGCGCGGCGTCACACTCGGCAGCTGCCGGCAGCCCTCTGGCCGCGTTTGTGCGATCTGGTAGGCAGCCCACTCGGCGCTGTTCTTCAACCGGCTGTGACGGAGTGGTTGCATGCATGACGAAGCTTATAGTGTGGCACAGCCTCACCAATGTTCGTGACTATCACTGTGACGGCCCGGGCTGGAACGGCGCTTAGAGACAGCATATCCCATCCACCCATCCAGGAACCAGGAACGCGTGATGGGCGGAAAGACCCCTCTTTGACCAGCAACTGTTAACGCCCTCGGCCCTTTTTGAGCCGTGAAACGGTTCGATCCATGTTACTATATTGGAGTGAGAGGTTGATTTATGTCGGCGCAGGGACTTGCGACAAATTCAATTCGTCAGTTCAGTGCCTCGAAGGTCAAATGCACTGTTCAGGAGTCAAATCACCCAGATCCCTTCCAGATTCTTCCATCCTAGCCCACTTAACCCACTTAACCCATCATCTTGCGGGCCTTGAGTTTACTTTGCACATCTAAAGGCGCCCAATATGCCTATTTCTGGGCAGGTACCTAGTGCTAATGGGGTTGAGGGCCAAGACTTACTCCGGAATGACGCAACAGGTGCCATTTCTGCGCACTAACAGCTACAAAAGATCCTGAATTATCCTCACAAGTTATCCTCACAAGTGCAAAACACCAGGCACTTACTAGGTTTTAAGAAAAGGCTCAAAGCGCTGTATATATACTAGATGTCTGATAATACAAAAGGTTTCCAGCAACGCTTGCCCGACCTTAACCTCTCCGGCGTGATATTGACAGTAACCGCAACTACGGGCCTAGAGGCTTCCCATAAATTATTTGCTCTTATCCTGAACCTCATTACCCCTCTGGTCGCTCTCGGCCTTTATGAGGTTAGCGAGCGAATTCTTAAAAAATTGCCTATCAGAAAGTACTTACCTGCGGCCTGTCTGGCGAAACAGTACCCTTCTGCTTCGCAGATTCAATAGATCCTTCACCCTTTTTGCTTGCATCGAGCATTTTATCACCCATTTCTGAGTGCCCTGTATCGGTGTTGGTAAACCCTTCCTGCTTTCCAGACATCTCATTCGAACTCTTAGCCGGTTTCGCGACAGCGGGCTTATCTATATTAGTTTTCGTGGCTCCACAACTGCTGTTAAACGGCGGCTCACCTTGTCCGTAGGCTTAGAATCATCAGGCTTCTCTGAGTCTTTGGCTGACTCGTCAGATTTCCCTCCCTCTTTGGGCTTCTCCTCACTAGCAGGTTCCTCCTTTTCAGAAGCCTCTGGCTGTTCTTCTTTCTCCTCATGCTTCTCTTCCCCGTGGCTTGCATCATGGCCGTGGCCTTCATCATGACCGTGGCCGCTGGAGGGGCTGGGTTGTAGAATATACCAGGTCGATGGTATTGTGATAGCAATACCCGAGAGAAGCCTGAATATCGGGTTAATGAGTTAGCTAACATCCACACTAGGGATGACGGATGATAAAGGTTGGATAGATGCTCAACAGTACGGCATCCGCGGAACCCGATATGCTACATTCTTCAGGTGCGCATCAAACATACCATGGTAAATCGCTCGAGGCTTTCTTAGCTCCATGACCAGCGGAAGCATAACCTCGTCGGACAGTATTTTGAAAAGCGCATTGCCATGGCTGCTGCTCGGCAGTGCGGATGATTCTTGTTGGCCGAGCAAACCGAGTAGCTAGCGGCATTCGGAATGCCGAAGGTCGTGGTAGAACCATTGTGAAGCCGTAGGATGGTCAATTGACTCGTTGTGGAGCAATTGAGTTGAGTGGTGGAGCTCTGGTAAAGCAAGATGGCAAAGTGAAAGACGAGGCTGGGACGTCAGAAATCCCCACAAGCTCGGATCACGTTAGTGCTGTAGCTTGGTCGTACGTAGGTGGTGGACCACGCCGTACCTAGCAGGCAACAAACTCAAGCTCATTCACAACCTACCCTATTGACCCGAGGACGCCTTGCCAGTGGCCTATCTTTTTACTATAAATCCGGAGCCTCGCCCGCTGAGTTTGTAGTTCTTTTATTGCAAATGTACCTCTGCGCTGTGGCTGACCAAAACTTCAGGACCCGAGTGCTACCCAACCCCACTATCTCATACCTACGAAATTTTGGGAGCAAGGTATCCTCTTCGCAGGCAGTCTATAATCAAGACTGTCTGTTAATATACTGCTGCCATGGCCTCTAGTGGCCTTCCACCCAGTCCTACTGCGCACAATGTCGCCCACCTCCTCCCAAAACTCCACGATGACGATCCTGATTTTCGATTCATGGCTTTAAATGATCTCCAACAGATCCTAAACGTAGCTCATCCGGCCTTCCTCAATCATGATTTTACCATCTGTGCCAAGACTGTCGACGGTTTGCTTAATACACTCAACGACACAAACGGAGAAGTCCAGCAAATGGCTATTAAGTGTCTCGGGCCTTTTGTGAACAAGGTGCCGGATACAATTCTTTGTCCTATGATAGAAAAACTATCAAATCTACAGACTGACAACACTGTCGATAACTCGATCCCTGCTCTAGCTCTCCGAGAGGTGGTCATTTCACTACCGAAACCAGTGCCTGGCATACCACGAGGGAAAGCTGTTCAAGATGCGTACATTGCTGTAAGCAAAGTATTGATTCCGCGATTGGTGGGATATAATGTTATTCAACACAGCCGGAAAGATCTTACATCACCGCCGAAGGGAATGCTGGAAGTGGATTTGGAGACTGGAACGGATAGTAATGCCATAGATGTCTTAACGGAGGTTGCAAGATGTTTTGGGCCCATGCTACAAGACGCGGAGATACATGCTTTACAGAAGATCACTTTTGAGATCCTCGAGAATGATCGGGCGGGATCCGTTTTGAAAAAGAAGGCTGTGATCGCCATTTCAACCCTGGCAAGCTACTTCTCCGACCTTTTACTTAGCTCGTTCATCTCGCGTCTTATCGAAAGCTTAAGAGACCCCCATCTCACACGCAGCAAGCGGAAACTATATATCACAATTCTTGGCTCGATGGCTCGATCCATCCCCAGAAAATTTGGCCCCTACTTAAAGACACTCGCGCCATTTGTTCTGAGCGCTCTCAGTGCACAAGAGCTTGAAGAGGAAATGTATGTTTCCGATGACGAAGAAGAGCGTGATCCTGAAGCCGATGAAGTGAGAGAGGCTGCTTTGGTGGCGCTTGAAAGCTTCCTCGCATCTTGCACCCAAGATATGCGCATATATACGGACGAGTGTATCAGTGCGGCTGCTAGGTTTCTCAAATATGATCCCAATCTCGCACAAGAGGATGATGACAATATGGGTAGCCCTGAGGAGGAGGATGACACATTCTCTGATGAAGATTTTGAAGAGGAAGGGGGCTACGATGATGAGGACGACGCAAGCTGGAAAGTGCGTCGGTGTGCAGCTAAGGTCTTTTACACACTCATCTCGACTCGGAGCAATGGTGATCTTCTGGGTGATGGTACTTTGTACGAGCGAGTCGCGCCAGCTCTGATTGCACGTTTCAAGGAGCGAGAAGAAAACGTTCGTTTGGAAGTTCTTGCAACGTTGTCGTGCCTTGTACGCAATACTGGGGATGGTTCTATCCCAGAATATAAACTGGTCCAAGAAATTACCCAAGGCACAATGGGACCACCACCCAGCCGTAAACGTAGACGGGGTGGTAGCGATGCGAGCATGTTCGATCCTCATGCGAATGCTTCTTTATCTCTTGGCTACGCATCTCCTGTGTCAAACTCTCCGCCTACCGGCCCCCAAGCCAGCCTAGCTAAACTGAGTCCGGACATCGTACGCGGTGTGGCTCAGCTTCTGAAGACTGGCCCACCTCCAACCAAGCAAGCCTCTATTGTTCTACTCAAAGACATTGTTGTCACCCAGCGCGGAGGGTTGCAGGATTATCTTGATCAGATCATGGACCCAGTTATCGAAGCAGCAAAGGCTTCCAACTCTCATGCTGGCGCCTCTACTGGTGGAGCTTCCTCCGCGACTGCGAATGGGCTACGCATTCAAGCTCTACAGCTTATCGGAGCAATCGCTGACACTCACTCGTCTAAAGCTATCCAACCATATCTTCTCAAGGTTATCCCAGCATTGATTAGCGCTGCACGGGACAAATACAGCAAGTTATCAGTAGAGGCTCTTACGGCAACGGAGCAAGTCATCAAGGCACTGACTCCCCCCCGTTCCGCATCCTCTGGTCAATATAATCAACAGCATCTCGAGCAGCTATTTGACGCCTTGGTCAATCGAATCTCTGCAAATGATGCCGATCTTGAAGTGCGACAAAGAGCAATTCACGTCCTAGGTCTACTGCTGGGCCGTAGTTCGGGTTCACAAGGTCTAATCTCCCAACAAAAGAGAACTGCCGGCCTAGACTTACTTGCCGAACGTCTCAAGAATGAGCTCACTCGCCTCGCATCAGTGCGTGCTATTGAAACAATCGTCGCGCACACCCAGGCAGAAAATGAGCTGGCCCCCGTATGGGTCCGCAGCGTCTCCCTAGAGCTAGGAGCCCAACTGCGGAAAGCGAGCCGTTCCTTGCGAAGCGCCAGCTTGGGTGCTCTTCGAACACTTTCCCTAAACCCTATCTCGCGACAACAACTCGATAGTAAGACCAAGAAGGAAATCGTCAACCTCCTTCTGCCTCTTCTAAACGCTGAAGATCTGCATCTCCTTGGGCCAGCGCTAGTGATCCTAGCAACCTTTGTAAAGGAAGATGCGAATACTGTCATAAATGACAGCTTGACTAAGGCTGTTTGCGTTGTTGTTACTACTAATATTAGTGGTAGTCCTCTTGACGCTCTACTTGCTTTAGTCAGGGCCATCGGCGAACAGGGCGTTGGAAAAGCTCTCATGTCTTCTTTACTGAAAGATGTTGGAGTAGGAGGCAATCCTGATATTGTCGGAAAAGTGATTGGGACCTTGTTGGTCTATGGTGGCAAGAGTGTGGGAGTGAAGCTAGACGATTTTGGACAAGAATTGAAGTCAGCGACCGATGATAAACGTAAGTGTCTTGCTCTGGTCGTTCTTGGAGAGGCAGCCTTGCGACTTGGATCAAGTTCCCCGCTTCAACCTCAAATTTTCATCCAGTATTTCGCTTCGAAGTCGGATCAAGTACCCTTAGTGGCTGCAATGGCATTGGGCCGAGCAGGAGCTGGAAACATTGAAAAATATCTTCCAGTCATCTTGTCAACTATGGGGCAACCCTCGAGCCCACAATACCTTTTGTTGCACTCTGTCAAAGAGATACTGCAACAACCCGGCACGGAGTCACAAATAATTCCTTACGCTGGGCCTCTATGGCAGAATCTTGTTGCTGCTTCTCAAGCAGAAGACAACAAAGCCATTGGTGCGGAGTGTATTGGACGACTCGCAATTATTGACCCCCAGACCTACCTACCTCAACTTCAGGTGAACATACTCCTATCTCCCGTTGCTTATAGCCTACTTACAAGTTGTAGGCGTTTCTCGGTGACCGTAAACCCAGTGTTCGCGGCATGGTCATCTCAGCATTGCGCTACACACTGGCGGATACGGATGAAACATATGATGAACACCTTAAGCCGATTGTCATTGGTATGCTGACCAAGATGCTCAGCGAGTCTGATCTGGAGAACCGTCGTCTTGCACTAACCACATTCAACTCGGCAATGCACAACAAACCAGAGCTCATTCTTCCGGCGCTGAATCAACTGCTTCCTCTAGCCATGAAAGAGACTATCATCAAACCGGAGCTAGTTCGTGAGGTCCAGATGGGTCCGTTCAAGCACAAAGTCGATGATGGCCTCGAAATTCGAAAGGTGATTACCCCTTCACTCAGGCCTTTCATTACCAGCCTTACTAACGTCTTCTACAGAGCGCCTACGAAACACTTTATGCATTGCTAGAGACCGCATTCTCCCGCCTCAACGTCTCAGATCTCTCTGACTGCTTCGACCGCATCGTCGCCGGCATTAGCGACGAGCACGACATCCGCATCCTATGCAACCTCATGCTGACAAAACTCATCGTCCTCGCGCCAGAAGAGACACGTATGCGGCTTGAAGCCATTGCGGAGAATTTCCGCGCCGTGCTGTCCACCAAGGCCAAAGAGAACGCCGTCAAGCAGGAGATTGAGAAGATCCAAGAGGGCTCTAAAGGCGTGCTGAAAGTGTCGGTCCTGCTGAACAAGCGCTTCTCGATGGAAAGCGCGGGCACCGAGGACTCGCATCTTCGCGGCTGGCAGAACTATTGGGAGTGGGTTAGGAAGGACTTCCCCGTCATGGTGAAGGCAGCGGAGGATGACTTGAAGGAGAAGGATCGTTGATGTGGCTTGATGATATGCTAAAATGGGCTACGACCTCATGATTGACTGATAGATGGCTTAAGATGCAATGAATAGGTGACGAAGCATGGGTGGCGTGAAACTGATGCGTGCATTGTTGGTAGGCCTAACTTGTTGAGCTGTTTTTGCATTCTCAAAATTGGGGCTTAGGTAGCCGTGAGAAGATGGTCCGGACGCGCGAGAAATCAAACTTTGTGGTGAAGATTGGTTGCCCAGTTTTCGCTACTTGTTTGCTAACTTAAATTTGTCAACGGTGCTAATCAAGAGTCGTGAAAAATTAGGAAGCAAAACGCACGAGACATCAGTTTTGGTGGGTAAGTGGGATTTGGGAACGTTATCAGGTTGGGTAGCTGGTAGCTAGAGCAAATAGCCCGATTTAACGGCACGATTAGGCAGTGCAAAAGAACGGCATTCTTTCGAGAACCTTTTCTCGGACCCGCTGCGTAGAAAAGAACGCAACCAATAAGTCCTGGTGAGATACGGAGTGAAGGGGCTGCATTAGGAGGGACCGAACCAATAAGATGGATCCGATTTTTGGGAATCTGCTTCCTAAAACCCAGTCGCTGAATTGCATTAGCCCATTCGTAATGGTCCAATACTTGCATAGTACGTTGATCAGGCGTAAACACAGCCCTTTCCAAAATGCCAAGCATATCGTGGAACATCTTTCGGCGTCCCTAAGCGTTTTGCTTTAAGAGGCCAGAGACGCACCACAGCACTTCCAAGCTCGGTTTCCTTCGCATATTCAAGTCTACTGTAACATTCCACATCCTAATTTCTCCGACAATGTCGTCCGATTTTCCAAGTAATCCATTATCACCACTACCGTATCACGACTACCGGGCTGGGAAATATTCATTGTAGCGCTATCTCTCCTTCCCACTATCGTCATAAATCCCTAATATAGGCTAGTGAACTTTCTTTCGAAGGGTGGTCGGCCGGTGATGGTATCCCTCACTTCGGGACTTTAGGAAAGCCTGCCGGGGACGCCGCGTTCTTGGTGTGCATCCTCAGCCAGAGCGGATACTTGAAAAAATACCTTAAAGTTCGCAATCCGTGGCTTCGCCAACTACTATGTGATTGTTATTCAGTGGGTGCTCGTCATCCGGTGGATGCTCGCTGTTTCGAATACATCGAAATTAGTTATGATCAGCTCCTAGCGAAACACGAGACTCTCGAATCCGCTCTTAAGAAAGAAAAAGGTTTCCGGTCCCGTGGTTTGCCTAACTACTTCCTCGAGCTGCGACTCCTCGTCGAAGTTTTTATCCCGAATCGCCATCTATTTGTGCATAACGAGCTGCAGAGCCTTGGCAAAAGAAGAAATCCATCCAACAATCACCTCGAAGATACACAACAAGAGAGCCTTTGGGCAGAATTATACGACATTGCTACAATTTTTGACGCCATTCATGGCGGTTTTAAAGAGAAAAACTATTTCAGCCCCTTATTGCATTCCAAGAGCGCGTTTTTTTATTGGCTTCGCAATCACAAGCCGGGGGCGTCCCAAATTTTTCTCTTTCCAGAACAAATAAGTTACAACATGGACGATTTCTTACAGTACGTTCTAGAAATAAACAAGCTTGACATTTTCTGGTCTTTCCTAAAGCAGTTTCCCAACGCTAATTTAACGTCCGGGAGGGCACTTTTTGCCGCAGCTCAGCATGGTCACTTCCAAGCGGCTACACGGTTGATACAGAGTGGCGTAGAAATCGATCTACAAACCCGCCCAAAATGTGACGGACAAGGACGTCTTCGGTGCCTTGAAGAGCAAGGCAGGTATACGGCTAGGACTCCTCTTTGGGCTGCTATCGAAAATGGCCACCTCAATATCGCTAAATTCCTCCTCTCTCATGGAGCGAATGTTGCTGGCTCGGGCATAAACCAAAGCCTATTAACAGTTGCAATTAAGAATAGGAATCGGGCAGCCGTCGAACTGCTCCTTGCTTATGGGGCAACGCCATCCAAAGAATATATCTCCGCCGCCACAAAATGTCGGGAATGGGATATTGTTAATTTGCTCCAAGAACATAGAGTACGCCAAAATCTAGGACACCACTTCCATCACAATTTTATTTCGCTTCTGGTACAAAATTGATTGTTGTGAAAAGGAT